>VYZR01094485.1:51653-63489 GCA_013400675.1 Oxylabes madagascariensis
GGGGACCAATCTGCTCCCTGACACCATCTACCAACCCAGGAGGACAGTTGTCCTGAGGACAAGCCATCTTCCCACTAAAGACTGTGGCAAAGAACGTGTTAAGTACTTCCACCTTCTCCCCATCTGCAGTTACTAAGTTCCCTCCCACATCCAACAGAGAACAAAGGTTGGTCTTACCCTTTCTTTTACTGTTAAAATATTTGTAAAAAACATTTTTTATTATCCTTCACAAAAGTTGCCAAATTAAGTTCTAACTAAGCTTTGGCCTCTCTAAATTTTTTCCTACATGTCCTAGCAACCCCCTTAAATATTTCCTGAGACACCTGACCCTCCTTCCAAAGATGATACATCCTCTTTTTATTCCTAAGTTCCTTCAAAACTTCCTTGGCCATCCAGGCTGGACATTTGCCTCATCAACTCATCTTTCAGCACATAGGGACAGTTTGTTCCTGTGCCCTCAAGATCTCTGTTTTGAAGCACGCCCACCTTTCCTGGCCTCCTTTGTTCTTAAGGGCTGCTTCTCAAGGAATTCTCTGAATAAGTCTCCTAAATAGGCCAAAATCTGCGCTCTGGAAGTCCAATGTAAAAGTCTTATTGATGTTGCTCCTCATTTCACCAAATACTGAGAACTCTAGAATTTCATGATCACTGTGCCCCAAGTGGCCTCCAACCACCACAACTCCCACCAGCCCATCTCTATTTGCAAACAACAGGTCTAACATGGTCCCTCCCCTGGTGGGCTCACTCACTGGCTGTGACAAAAAGTTGTCCTCCACACACTCTAAAGATTTCCAGGACTGCCTCTTTTCTGCTGTATTAAGTTCCCAGCAGATGTCTGGCAGGTTAAAGTCACTCACAAGAACAAGAGCTGGTGATCCTGGTGATGCTGAAGAAAGGGAGGTTTTAAAGAGACCAGTGCCACTGCTGATGGAGAGATCCCAGGATAACGCTGCAGTATTCCAGCTGTACACAAAGCAACTGTGGTTTTTCACAGTAAATAACAGAAAGGGGTACTGCAGGCATGTCAACAAACTTGGATATTCACTCGGGGATAAATACTTGGAATAAAAATGCAGTAGTTGCAAGCTCAGCAGAAAAATATGTCTTACTACAGTGATAGGGCAACACTGCCTTAAGTCCTTAAAACAATCTGAAAAGAAATAGAGATTGCTACTGGGAAAACATCAGTCACCTTTCACCCCTGCCTTTGAAAAGAAGTGCTGTTGTGTTTTGTTTACTTTGTGTCAAAAACTTCTGTCTCCTGAACTGAGAAAATGACCTCTTCTCAAAGGCACTGTACTCAGTTTAAACCTGAGCATTATAGTCTTCTGTCAATCACTTCTTCCATCACTAGAGCAATGAGTTTCTACAATAACCTTGTACTGGAGTCAATCCCTTCTCTGGGTTTCACAAGATTGTATTTTATCCCAGCAGTTTCTCGAGTCATCATGATGTATCTGGTATCCAGAAGAGGTTCTGTGCTTTGTATTTCCTTGGCCGAGAAGCACAAAGCACCTGAAGTTCTGCAGAGCCCCAGCTCCCACACAAGGCTTGTTACAAACCAACCAGCTGAACAAAACACCCTTTGCCATTACCAGTATAGCAGTAAAACATGAATATTCATGAGTTATTGCCCTGGTTTTATAAATTAACTCCATCACAGCTTTTCCATGTAGTCTTGCATATGTGCTCTTCCCTTCTGTCCCTTCTAGCTATATTCTGCAAATAACTATCCCAAAAACTCTGGTGGTTTTAGCAAACAGGCTGTCAGCATCAACCTGATGAAAGAGTGCATTGATTCAGGAGAAGGGGCGTTTGCTCCACCACATGGTGTTGTCTGCTGACACATGAAGCATGGGGCTACAGAGAAAAAACACTCAAACACAGTGACTGAAAAGATGAACAAGTTCCGGTTCACATTTGCATGGGAATTGAGCTGGGACCCCAGCCTCCTATGGAAGTGCTTCCATCACAGGGATCAGGAAGGTGCTGCTCCCTGCTGCTGTCTCTCTGTGGGAAGATGTAGCCCCTGCAGAGAGCAGGAGGCACCTTGGGTGGAGCTGTTGATCGGCTTTGACACTGCCACTTGGACTGGGATAACAGAATCATGGAATGGTTTGGGTTGGAAGTGACATTAAAGATGATCTTGTTCCAACCCCTCCCCACCATAAGCACGGACAACTTCCCAAAGACTAAGTTGCTCAGACAGCCCCATCCAACTTGGCCTTGAACACCTCCAGGGATGAGACATCCAGAATTTCTCTGGGCAAGCAGTTCCAGGGTCTCACCACCCTCACTGTAAAGAATTTCTTCCTAATATCTAAACTAAACCTCTGTCCATTTGAAGCCCTTATCACTTGTCCTATCACTTCATGTCCTTGTAACAAGTCCTTACAAAAAGGATGACCAGAGATGCCTGAGCTTTAGCTCAGGGGTGCGAGGGGATGAAGGGCAGCAAGGGAAAAGCTTTGAGTGCAGATTCAAGTGATTTTTTTCAGAAGAGGAAAAATGTGTGGGGCAAACAGGACCAATTTCCTGAAGCAGCATTCAGGCTGGGGCTGGGACACTGCTGAGGGATCAGCCCGCTCTGGTGATACTTCTGCATTTTGCAGTGAGTGGTGAAGCCAGCCATGGGGTCTGGTCCCACCCCCACGATCTGCTGTGCCTCTGTGGGTTCCACATCTCATTGCAGGGAGCTGCCACACCACTGCACAGCTCCCCCACCATGCACTCGTGGCTGTGCAGATATATACACATACATATTCAATGTACATATTTATATACAATTGCAATATATAGACTATGCACTCTGTGTGTGTGTGTGTGTGTGTGCGTGTATTCATCTGCAACCGATCTGGAACCGATCCTTCTATCACGGAGCCAAGGCCCCAGCACTTGCCAGATTTCTCACAAGTAGTTTACAGAGGGAGCCCTGCTCTCCCTTGCTCTCTGCTGGCACAGGTTCAGCAGGAGGTGAGATGCTCATTATGGTCTCCTGAGTGCTGTGGGTCTCTGCTGCAAGGGAAGAGAGAGGTTTGTGTCTGAGGATGGGTAAGGAATTCATTAGGAATTCATCTCGGGTGTTTCTGGCATCTGCAGGGGAAGGAACTGATAGAAGATTAATTCACCAAGGGAAGGTTTAAGTCCGAATTAGGAAAAGGCAAGAGTAAGTCTAGGCACCATTAGAGTCAGGAAACTGCTGAGCAAGGGTTCTTAGTTTGTGAGTTTGGCTTTTGGTCCCTGAGTTCTTACAATAGACTAAAACTGTCTACATGTACAAAAAAAACCTTCCAAATTATTTTTTAAAGCTGATCAGCTGAAGTGTATTCAGATTTGCTGTGGGTTTGGGTGGTGGGAGGAAGGCAGATAGAGAAAATCCTGAACTAAGTCACCTTTGGTTGCTTCCAAAGTTTAGTTTTTCCATCAGAACAACCTCTCCATTTCCATGTACTGTTACAAGGATCTGACAAACTGGGTTTACATCGAGAGCAATGTGAAATGACACGCTACAGCCATTTTTATTTTTTTTTTTTAACTTCTATGTCAGACAAGCCTGCATGAACCGCTGAAAGGTCTTTACCAGTCTCACTAGACTGATTACGTGTAACTCCAAAAAAAACCGTGCATCTGGGAAGTGGCCGAGCGCACGGGTGTGTGCCTGGTCCTGCCCACAGGAACCTGGCCCCGCTCGGAGCGGGGTGCAGTCCCACGGGATCCCCGGGCTGCCCGTGCCGGGGGCGCTGCCCTCGCCCCCCGGCCCGGCCGCCTCCCCGCCCCTCCCCGCCCGGCGGGACGGGCCCTTCCCTCGCTCCCGCTCCTCCGTCCCTCCCTCCACCTCCATCCTCTCCGTCTCCTCCCGCACAGGTGGGACTCCTCTCCTGCCGCCCCTGCCGCGATGCCGCCGCCGTGTCCCCGCGGGGCCCTGCCCGGGGCCTCCCTCCTCCTCCTCCTCTTCCTCCTCCTCCCGCTGCTCTGCGCGGCCCCCGGTGAGTGAGCGCGGCGTGCGGGATGCGGGACACGGGGAAAGCACAACCCGGCACGGCCTGGGGAGCGGGAAAAAACCCTCCCCCGGCATCCCGCGTGGGTGAGAGCCTTCGGGCGCTCCAAACCTTGCGCAAGTTGGGCGTCTTTACAAAAAGGTGCTTGTTTGCCAGTGACTGAAGCGTTTCGGAGCAGCCCAGCGCTTGCAGCTCTCCCGTTGCGCTGCCGGTCTGGGGGTCGGCAGGATGACTGCTTCGATGTGCTTTGGGGCAGGATGCCAGGCACAATTTTGGAGCAGTCTGTTTGTTAGCACAGCCCTCACCCAGTGACCAGGTGCTTTCAGCATTATCATGCTGCTCTGGGTGCTGGTACTGGAACCAGCTACAGTTTTCTGATGAAAAATGTAGTAATTTACTTGGTGAAGAAGGCCAGTATAGGGTTTGCCTTGCCAAGAGAGCTGAGGAGAGGATGCTGGNAGACTGTTCTCTTATGGGAGAGATGATGGCCAAAGGCCCAGCAGTCAGAAGCATGGAATGGCTTGCTGGTTGAGGGAAGGTGGTGGAAACGATGCCAACTGGGAACAAGCTGCACCACTGCAGATGAAACAACCCAGTAGCTTTGGCCAGCTCCCTTCAGCCTGCTCCATGGCTGAAGACAAGAATTTATACCCCCACAGAGGGGACTCCAACTTTCTGCCAGGCTTTCTAATTTCGTGCTGTTTTTTTTTTTTTTCTGGCATCACTCCACCCCTCTTACCAGAACTAAAATATATATCCCACCCACCTTTGTTTTCCTTGTGTGCGGGTTCCTTATGTCACCATTCTGCAATGCTAGGAGTGACCTTCCTGCACCACAGCAGTGGCCACTTCTTTGTTCAGGTCCCCTGGGGAGAGGGACTGCATGGGGAGGAGGACTCCTGGGGCATGCAGACAACGTGGCTTAGATCAGGAAGAACTGCAGAACTGATGATGGAGCAGCCTCCTTAATTCCAGCCTTGCTCCCCTTTTCTGGTTGGTTTCCAAAAACGAGCAGGCCAAGCACACAGTACTGCTTCCCTTACTGGCAGTGTCCCTTGTGTGAGGGCTCATGCATGGGACATTTGCTCAGCTGTCCCTCTTCCCAATAATAACACCCAGTCCAAGCTCATGGTGAGTTATCAGTTCCCACCTCATCACTGCAGGACAGCCTACTGTTTCCCACTTTATGCAACACCTCATCTACCACTTTTATCTTCAGAATCTCTCTCTGCAGTCCTTTGCCTTCCTCTGTGAGTCTGCCCAGCTCCTACGTCATGGTTTTCACATCTCTACTTGACTTCCCTGTCTGCCCCAGTCTCTTCCCTCACATTCTCCAAAAATCCCATGCACACCCATGTTCCTGAATTCTTCCTTACTGAAATGAACCATGTGAAGGCAAGACTTCTCCTACTCTTACACACTTCTTGTTTCACAGCCAGATCAATACCATGTTTTATCATTTCCATGTGTGGCCAGGGGCTAGCCAGTCACAGAATCATACAACTGTTAGATTAGAAAAGATCTCTAAGTTTAAGTCCAACCATTTACCCAACAGAGCCATGTTCACCACTAAATCATGTCCCCAAATGCCACATGTATGTATTTTTCAAACACTTCCAGGGATGGCAATTCCCACCGCTTCCCTAGGCAGCTTGTGCCAAAGCTTGGACCACTCTTAAGGTGAAAGAATTTTTCCTAACATTCAATCTAAGCCTTCTGTGGCACAACTTGAGGCCATTTCTTCTCATCCTGAGTAGTCCTCTAATCCATGTCTTTGGGAGGTGCATCAATTCCTCTAGCAGCCACAGCAAGCTGCTCATAGGCATGGAGCAAGCCAGATGGCACGCTGAGGGCATTTCCATGCATCCCTCACGTAGGTTGCTGTGAAAACCTGATGGGCTTTTATTTTCAGGCATATAGGGCATTTAGTATCACTCATCCAAATGCTACTTTTTTACACATTGGATTCAAAAATCTGTATTTTTAAGTGTTTCTCCCTTCACTCTGTTAGCAGTGTTTCTCAGCTTCCTCAGTCTTTTTAACTTCACCTCTCTTCTTCAAGCCAATTTCTGCAAATGTAGCATTTAAAGCCAGTCTCCTGTTCTCTCCTGAAAGTACAAACACATAGTGTATATGCTCCTTGAGTCTGGGTGTTTTTATTTAAATTCCTTAGTTAGCTGCTGTAATTGAGCTCAGAAATGCTTTTTAAGGATCCAGGAGAATGAGGATAGCAGAGAAATCCTATTACATTGGTGATTCCTGGGTTTATTACTGTTACTCTGCTTCAGGCAAGCACAAAGGTAATGGCATGAGAATAATTTTCTTACTTGCTGCAAGCAGTATGCTTCAGGCTGACCAAAAATTTCCTGGCATGCCTTTTGTGGGGGGAATAAATTTCAGCCCCTGCTGCTGTGAAGCCTGAGGTGTCAGTGAAAGAAACGGCAGCCAAGGAGTTCCTGAGCAGCCTGAGACGCCAGAGGCGCCAGCTGTGGGACAGAAGCCAGCCTGACGTGCAGCAGTGGTACCAGCAGTTCCTGTACCTGGGCTTCGATGAGCAGGTGAGTGTAAGAAATGGAGAGGTCTTATGAAAAAGAGGGAGAATAGACAGGGACAGAACAAGGGGGATTGGGTTTAAATGAAAAAAAAGAGGAGTTTTAGAATAGATATTAGGAAGAAATTCTTTATTGTGAGGGTGGTGAGGCACTGAAACAAGTTGCCCAGAGAAGTGGTTGATGCCCCATTCCTCTTAAGTGTTGAAGGCCAGGTTTGATGGGGCTTTGAGCAACCTGGTCAAGTAGAAGGTGTCCCTGCCCAGATTTCTTCTTTAAAGTGGCAAATGTCACACAAAAATATAACCTCTGTTACATGCTACGAGATCCTTGCATTATTTTATTAGTAGAAAAAAATTACATTAAGGTCTTGTATGGAGTTCCTGCCTGCTATCAAACTTAAGCTTAATAAATTGTAACTGGACACATGAAAAAGTTTGCTTTGTGGAATAGGTGGTCAGACTCAAAGCAATCAATTGTATTTCAGGAAAGTAATTTGTCAGCCTCAACCTAATCAGCTTTTAAACATGCTGAGAAATCCACACCAAGCTGGCTGTGATTGGCGCTCCTCAGCGAAATGGCACTGACATTATGCACCCAATGCACACTTGTGCCTCCGCAGCGTGGGCAGCTCCTGACCATCATGAACACTGGCAGCTGTGCCTCCATTCTGTATGTGAAAGGAAAAAACACTGGATAATATTCAGTCAACCTCCCTTCAAATGAGAAGAACACATATTTTAAAAACACTTTATTTGTAAAAGCACTGGAGTGGAATCAAACTCTGCACAAGCTCTACTAAATAGATGCTGGAGTAGGGCAAAAAAAGTGTTTGGTTGCAGTCCCACATGTAGAATCATTTCTGCTTTTAATACGAGGTAAAAATAGTTATAGATCTTGAATTCTTGGCCTCTGTCAGCTGCATGAATACGTTTAATGAGATTGCATTGGCACAGGCAAGAAAGCTTCATGCTATGTGGATTGCTTGGAAGACGAATGCCCTCATTTTCAAAGCTGCAACAATTAGAAAAATAATCCTTTGCTTGAGCTGAAATAATGAAGGGTACTTTTTTCTAAATTCTTCTGGATATTATGTGGATAAAAGTCATTTCTCAACAGCATGGCTATATCCCCCTTCACTAATCGGAATAGGAAAAATGGGAAAAGTGGTTTTATACATCAGAAACTGAAGACTGGGGGAAAATACCGAAAGAAACAAGGACAAACCATGCAGATAAAGTCAATTCTCCTCTGAGTTCCTGTATGCATTTCAAAAACTGAAATGAGGCCTGTTGTGGGATACAATGAATCCACTTAGTAAGTTTTCTTGAGTATTAAGACACAGTCTTAACAATGAAATAACTGTTTGTTCCAGCAAAGGACTTGGTCCATACTTATCCATTGTGTATTTGCAAAGCTTTTTTTTTTTTTTTTGTTTTCCCAAATCTCAGCCAAAAATATTTTCAAAGAATCATTCAGATGGAAAGGCTCTGGCTTCGCAAGTATTTGATATCCTTGCACACTATATTTCCTCTGCTGTTGTGAGCAGAACTGAAGTGCTTATTGCATTTCCATAGCTGGAAGGCTGCATTGTACCTTTGTTTACACCCGTGCAAGGTGGGAGTGAGAGATCACAGACAGAAAGCAAAAGCCTGTTGCACACCAGTCAGGGACATAGCAACTAAAGGCACATGGCAAGGGAGAACTAAATCTTTAGATTTTTCACTGGAAAATATTGACATAATTTTACAGTCCACCATTGACAAGGTAATCGAAATATTAGTGCCCATTTCAGATGAAGGTGCTGTCAGTTTAAGCACTTCGCAGTGGGCAGGGGGTGTGGGGCTAGGCAGGACAATTCCTGCACACAGGATCCTCATAATCCCATAGAGAAGGTGGGTACAAGTGACAAAACCCCTTAGATCTAAAGTTTTCATTTATGACAGATGTGCAAAGGATCCCAATTTCTGAAAGAGGCTCTTGCACCACTTCTGTTTCATCTCATTACTGTAGTTTCAGGCTGGAAAGCAAATGCTGTCTTTTTTTTCTGGCAGAAATTTGAAGATGACATCTCCTACTGGACAAACTTGGGGCGTGCTCGTAATGAATACTATGGTGGGTACTACCAACACCACTACGATGAAGATTCTCCGATTGGCCCACGAAACCCACACACCTTCAGGCACGGAGCAGGCGTCAACTATGACGATTACTAATGCCATTTATCCTAGTATAGCTGGTGCCTGTAGGGCTGCACTGGGTGAGGCTGAGCCCTCCCTCAGTCAGAATGACCCCGCTTTTTCTTCTATTCATGTCAAACAGCAAGAGTAAAGGAACTGCCAGACTTTAATGAAAGCAACATGACTTTTTTTTAACTATCGTTACTTAGTAGTACACTATATATATAAAGTGTTATAGAAATAAAGCTCTTTTGATAATCAGGTTACCATTATTTAGTATACTTCATAACAGCAAGTTTAACTCCAACTATGTTACTACAGATTACTTTTTAAAGGACTTTTTCAGTTGCTGTCCTACAATCAACTGCAAAATTACATTGTATCATCTACTTTGGTGTACAGAATACATAATATAAGCCAGTACATTTAAGATGTGCCTGCCCATTCAGATTTCTATTAACAAATAAATCCAATTATTCTTGGGAGAAAAGAGAAAAAAAAAGGTTTCCTGTCAATTGAAGTGCTGCCTTGTTGCCTCCTCTGCCATTTCCATACCTACAGTGTGCAGCGCTCCAAGCCTGACATGGCAGTTCTGCAGCTCCTGTTGGGTCAAGGACACAGATATTCACAAAAGCTAAATTCAGTGCAGACGAGCTTGCCTACCTACAAAGCCTGTGAAAGGATCCTCCAGGGAACGAGCTCAAGGCAGGAACTTGACTTCAGCAGTAACTGCTGAGGCACAGAGCATCCAACCTGAGTGGCCCCAACCCCGCCCAGGCATGATAACCCAAAGGTTATCTTTGCTGAAAAGTCCCCTTCGTGTCCATTCCACTTAGCGTCAAGCTTTCAGCCTAGCTCAAAACAGGGAATAAAACAACAAAGTAAGCTATTTAAAATTCAGTCAGTGTCAGACAGCATCCAACACAATCCCCTGACATCATAATTTCCTACTGCAAAATTCCCTCTACCCCAATTCAGACTGAAACACGCACATTAGGCTGAGCATCAAAATATCTCAGAGACCAGGCATCTGTTAGTGAAACACAGTGGATTAAAGGGGGATTGTTGGTGGCATCATGTATGTTAAGAATCCCGAAACACAACCAATTTTTGTATCACAGCAACATCAGCCAGGGAGGGAGATTTCAGCCGTCAGGGGCTTCAGGAGGAGCTGGGCAGAGGAAAGCACTACTGGCACTTGACAAATGTAAAGGACTGGGAAGGGGTAGGTGAGGAAGGCTGCTTGCTCCATGACTTCTGGAACTGAAGAATCAGGATGGAGAGATTAAAAGTGTTCTACCAACTGTAGCAGTCAGAGAAGACAGCATGAAAGTTTTAGCTGTCTCTCATCTAAAGCTTACAAGAAATTCACAAAGCATGGATCCTGGCAACACCATACTTTATACTTCACTTCTTTCTTAACTCTGAGTGTATTCCTAATCTTTAGCTTAAAGCCCTTGTTGTGTGATGGACTGCTGTCTAAGAGATGCAGCCCAGCACTGTGCAGCTCCCTGCAGGAACACTTCCCAGGAGACAGCTCTTTGCTGAGGGAGCCAAACTGAATGAAGATGTTGGTCACTTCTCTGCACACACAGATCCACACTGGCCTAACATGCTCCAAACCCTCAGCCTTCCCTAGCCTTAATCTCAGCAGAATCCTTCCCAGTTTAACAGGTTTAAATTGATGCGTTTCCTCGGTAGAAGAGCCTTTATTGCAAATACAGAATAATCACATTCTGACTCAAGCACAGACTCTTTTGCACAGTTGGAAAACACCTATTCCTAGAAGAATACTTCCATTTTGTGTATTATCCAAAAAAGCACTGAATTTAGCAATATTTGAACCACGCTGGTAATTTCCATCATTTCCCAGAATTTACAACTGGGAATTCAGACCAGCTGAATAAGGAAGAATAAAAAAAGTGCTGTAAATAAAGACCATACCTCCCTAGGCCTTTGTAAACTCTGTCCATTCCTGCAGGCTGACTCAAGTCGAGCAGCCTTCTGTGCCTTGCAGGCTCACAACCAAACCTATGGTCTCTGTCTTCTGAATTCACTAAGAGGAAAAAAATCTTTTCCATTATATTGTGTTGCAGGGTTAAGGAGCAGGACAGAGTTGACTTTCTACATAATAACACATATGATAACATTTTAAATTTGTGACTAAACCAGCGTACGCAGAACACAAATGTTTTTGCTTTGGGTGAACGGTGCCTGCACAGCCTGTTTTCCACACTGCCCCCCAGCAGGCAGGCTAGGAGTGGGTGAGAGAGCTAACCCAAACTGGACAATTCCAAATGATGTAATGACTTGCTCAGCACTAAAAGCTGGGAAGAAGAGGGTGGGGGCTTTTCCTTCCAAAGAAGCCGTTTCTCAGAGACTGGGTAAGCACCAGGCTTGCTTGGGAGAGATGGTGAGTGGCCTTTGCATCACTTGGGTTTTCTTCTTCTTCACTCATCAAACTGCTCTTACCTCAGCCTTCAAGAGTACTCATCCTGATTGTCTAATTCTCTCCCATTGGGGCAGGGGACGGAGCAGCTGTGAGGCCACTTTGCTGTTGGCTGGGGTCACTCACCACAAGGCAATAGCTCTGAGGTGAGGGCACCCTCCTTCTTGCAGAGGAGTGCACCTGCCTTGCAGTGCAGCAGTTGCAATGATGGAAAGCAAGCAAGGATGAGCCATCGGGCTTGGGCAAAAGGAGGAAGATTACTGGGGAAAAAAATTCATCAGACATGCTTGGAGTGCTTCAAAGTTTAATTTCCATTGACTGTTTCTGTCCCAAAACATAGACAAAACTGTGCACCTCCTCTCAGCATTTCCATTCTGCTGTGCAGACAGCACAGAGCACCATCACCCTTTCACATCACCATCACCCTCAGCCAGCCCAGCACTGACATAACGTAACCTCTCCAGCAAGACAGAAGAGCAGCAATTGTTCATTGTGGCTCCCTTCAGAACAGGAACAGCTTGGCCATGCTCCAGTGCTTCATGTTTCAAAGCCTGATGCTGCAACATCCCCGAGTTTGTCAGTGTCAGCCCAGCAGATCCATCAGACTCATGGGGCAGTGCTGCCTCCTTTGCTGCTAACACATGCCAGCAAACCCTTCTG
>VYZR01094493.1:28500-42514 GCA_013400675.1 Oxylabes madagascariensis
GGCCCCGCCGAGCCCGCGGCCCCACAGCCGCGCACACGCAGGGGCGGGGGGCGGCACCGGGCACACACCGCCGCCGCCGGGCGCTGCCGGTGCCCCGCGGCCGAGGGACGCGCCTCCGGGCACCGGCTGCATTGTGTGTAGGGTGAGCGCTCCTCAAAACCTGCTCGGAAGGACTCGCGGCTGCGAGCCCGAATAAGATGTGTTATTTCGCCATTTCATGTTGAGCGTCTCCACTACCGGAGAGGGACACCATCCTGCGGGACGCCCTCAGCCGCCCCGGGAGATGCGAGGCCCGGAGCCATTCGCTGGCAGACACGTTCATTCCTCAGCAAAGAGCCGTCCAGAAATAATAAAAAAAAATAAAACAAACAAAAAATAAAAAACACCCACACACTCGTTCCTCACAGAAGCCGCGAAGGCGAGCTGACAGGGTACGCCAAGCCCTGACACTGTGCCCCGAGCCTCACCCGCTCTGTCTCCATGAGGAGAACGCCCGTGCCCGGAGCGGGGCTCTCCGCCCGGCTGCGGGCGCTCGGGAACTCCGGGAAGTGTCGCTCCCCGTGTGTGCCGCGGTCCGGCGGGCGGGGGCGGCCGGTCCCGGGCTGCGAACCGGCACAGAGAGAGCCCTCACGGCCGCCTTCCAGCCTCACCCGGGCGAGCGAGCGCCCAGCGCCTCACGAACCCCTCACTCTTCGTCTCAGGAACCTCTTGCCTCAGGAACCCGCCATCGCTCTCCTCAGGAGCCCCTCACCTCAGGAACAGCCCATCCCTCGCCTCGGGAACCCCTCACCTCAGGAACAGCCCATCCCTCGCCTCAGGAACCCCTCACCTCAGGAACAGCCCGTCCCTCGCCTCGGGAACCCCTCACCTCGGTTCCCCCTCAGGAAAGGCTCGCTTGGTGCCAGGGGAATGGGAAGGAGTCGCTGTCCCCTCACCTTTGTGCAGGTCCGTCACCTCCCAGCCGCAGCAGTGCCATGTCAGCCCAGCAAGGAGGGAAAGGTGAGTGTGGTGGCTGCTAATGCAGTCGCACGGCCATTCCCTCTTCCCAGGCCTTCACACTTGCTGGCCATCGCTTTCCAGCAGCTTGGGCTTCTCCATTAACTTCCCACATATGTCAGCGAATGCAGTGTAATGAGCCCCGGTGATAAAATCTAGGCCTTCTTGCTCCAAGAGCGTCAGCCCATCCCGCTTGAAATGAAAGGGAAGCACTTAATGTTTATTCATTGATTCTGGTGGAACTATGTGCTTTTCAAGCAGAAAATATGAGATACTCCCAATCAACTGAATCATCAATCCATGGGCAAATAGCTGAGGAAATAAAAAATGCTCATCCATCATAGCTGGGAGTAGCATGTTAATGGAGATGGAATTTATTTTCTCCTATAAAGCACTCCTGGTTAACCCCAACTTGCTATCTCTTTGGCAATTAGTGTTGTCATGCTTGTGAGGCACAGATAAGGGGTTCAAATTGGTGCAATACACCATTACTGTCCTCAAAATGGTTCTTATGAAACATCTGACTGATAAACACTCAATATGCCTGACAAAAAAAAAAGGGGGGGGAGATATTAATTAAAGAGTGAGCAGTGTAACACTCCATAACCTCTGGCCAAATGCATGCAAGTGCATAGCTTTGCCATCTATGAATGTCTCACAGAGTCATATCACTAATAATTTTGTTCTACTTTTATTCCTCTGGATGCAGCCATTCATTGGGATGTCTTCTCACCAAAGACAGAGAGGTTTTTCCTGAAGGGTATCTTAACTGGTTGTTTTGCAAGAAGGCTGTCACACATGAAAGCATGCAAAACAGGAGTTAGGGGCAATGGGAATCATCTCTGTGAGTTAAGGTGATGGGACATGGTCTCATTCTCCATCCCTCCTGGGTATCTTGGATGCCACATGACTTGTTCCTAATGAAGATGTATCTAGAGGAGCAACAAACTCCAGGGTGCTGCTCCAGGCAGTTGTGGTGCCAGACACCTGAGCTTAGAGCAGGGAGATTGCCCATCCTGTGTTCTCAGTGTGCTCCCTCTGCTAGAAGAGGAAACATTTCAATATTGATGAAATGTGAGAAACACTGTGTACAAACCAAACCAATAATTTTGATCCCAAGCCACAGCAAGGTTGTAAGACGTGGATCATGACCTTTCACTTAGCATAAGAGTCCAAGTTACAAACTCTCCAAAACGTATCTGCAGCTCTTCCATGCCCATGAGCTTCCACAGCATTGTCATAAGAAGTGGTGCCTGATGCTGTCCCACATGACAGCTTGCTATTGAGCTTGCCACCTCTTTTCCCAAGTATTTTGCCACTTTTTCCCAGCTCTTTATGAGACGCTATCAAGGAAAAGGCATAAAGGAGAGCAGAGAGAAGAGGAAACTCCAATTTGCAAAAGGCAGGGGATGGAAAAGGGGGTGAGAGGACCACAGTTAGAAAGGTGAGGGGAACCTCTGAAGTGCCCTAGTTGCAGGGAGCATCACAGAGTCAATACAAAGATGTGTGTAACAACGTGTGTATGCTGGGATCTAGTCGTTCCAGGGAATTCAGGGGATTCAAAATGATGCCAGAGTAATCTCTGAACAACAGAGTTAAGGATAAATAAGATAATTTTTTAACTACATGGTGAAACTTGCAAAAACGTGGAGAAAGGGAAGTTTCCTAATGGCTTCACACTGTTCCTAGGGAGAAATAGTGGAATGGTTAACAACAGTGTAGGAAAGGCGGAAGAACTCAATAGCTATTCCTGGTCTGTTTTTGGGAAGAGCCATATGATACACAAGTATCAGATGATGATGATGATGATGATGAAATACATTCCATTACAAAAAGCACTGAGGAGGTTGTTAAGCAGAAGCTAATGAAGTTGGCTATCAGCAGGTCCAGGTAACTTGCATCCAAAAGTTTTAAAAGCACTGGCACAGAGTATCTTTAGACCATTAATGTTGATTTTCAATAAATCTTGGAACACTGTTAAAGTTCCAGAGGACCGGATGAAATATCGTACCAATATTGTGACCAAGGTAATTACAACCTGCCAGACTGACAAGAATTCTGGGTAATAAAATGGGACATTATCTACATTACTTGATTAAAAAACAATTAAAGGTTGGAAACACAATAAATGCAAATTAATGTGAAAAAGAAATCTTGTGAAAATAATTTGATTTTTTAAATGGCATTACAGGTTTGGTTGATGAAGGTAAGTAGGTCTGCAAAATATTTGTTCTGGTAACTTGCAGCATTTTAATTAAGAAGCCAAAATGATACCGACTCATCACAGCACTTGTTAAACTGTTGAGACTCTAACTAACTGACAGTTACAAAGTGGGAAAATAAAAAGTCATCATCAAAGAATGTGTTTCTGCATCCTATGGCAATTAGCTCTACACTGCATTGTATTGATATTAATGGTTTTAAGCAAGACATAAAATCATCACTTAAAGAGTTTGCAAGTGATGTAAGCAATAGGGATTCATAAATAACAACTCATGCTGCAAAGCAGCTGAGACAGCTTGATAACAAGTAATGTGGATTTCTGTACAGCCAAATGTAAAAACATGCACCAAGGAATAGAGGGAGTGATTATAGGATGAGAGAATTTGTGCTTTTACAAGCTCAAAAACCTCAAGAATCGTCGCATATAATCAGAAGAAAATAAGCAGGTGGTGTGGTGTGGTGCTGTAGCCACAAGGATAATGCAATCCTTGGGTTTATAAACAGGAGAATATAGAAAGAGGTCTGTATTTATTTTTCTGGTACTAGTCCCACTCCTCCCGAAGCCTGATACCCAAATTCCTTCATTCCTTAATAGAAGCTGAAAAAGAGATGGTTCAGGGAAGATCAGTAAGAATGAGTTAGACTGAAAGTGAAAAGGTTCAATCTGTTTCAGTGTCAAAAAATAAGGTGGACTGGTGACTCAATCACAGCTTTTAAGGACCTCTGAGATTCAGTGAGTGTATGCAGATATATTCACTTCCTGTGAGGTCTGCTACCAGGGAAGGTAGTTAATCACCAAGACAGTTTAGGACTGGACAAGCTGGATTTTCCAGCACTGGGAATGTCAAAATCAGAAGGTCGTAAAAATTTTAACAGAAGCAGGAGTTCAGTCCTGTAACTCTGCTCCCCGGGAGGCAGAACTCTGTGTCTGTAGCTGTGGGTTCTGGCTGCTTGTCTATGCAGAAGCTGATTTCCTTGGGCACTAAGAAGTAACAACCTGTCATCCCTTTCAGCATCATCTGACACAGCTCATGTGCTGTTCAGCACATGATGGGAGCAGCCGTGGGGATGGCAATGTTTACAATGGTTGAAGGGATGGGTGGACTCGTTCACAGAAGGCAAAGCCTTTGAAGCATATTGCACGCCAAGATAACTTTTCTCACTCAGGAAGCCTGAGACATACATTGCTGGAAGCTGGGAGGTTACTCCTGACAAGTGTGACTGTATGATCATCCTGCTAGTAAACTCTTCCTCTGGCATCTGCTTCTGGCCACTGTCACAGACAGCACAGTGATCTTGTGCCAAGCAGTGTCTCGGGTCCACACCAAAGCTGACCCACGCCTGATCTCTGAAAGGTGCAGTGGAAAATTCAGTGTGAGCAGAGCATAGATGCTCGATAACATGCATTGCACAGGAGAGGGCAAGAACCAGTGGAGAGAACAAGAATTCTTAATATTAGCAGGTCAAAGGCTGACTTGGGTAGGGGATTGTACATAAGGCTTTGGACGTCTCCAAAATCTGTCATTGAAACATGCAGGAGTCTCTTGGTCTGACCTGATACCATCAAAAAACTAGGAAACCTTGCAGCAAAATGTTCATTACTTTCCCAACGTAGTTCCTGATACAAGAGCTCAGCCTTCGAGTGATGTGCAAGATCTCGAATAGGAAAGGCCTATGCTGTGAACCTAAGTCCAAACCTCTTAAATGACTGAAGCTTTTATTCACAATTCCATGGGAGAAAATGTTGGCCTTTTTTTCTGCATGGTTGCTAATAACTGCCCGCATGCCACACTCTGATAGAAACAATATTCGAAGTATTCATTACTAATGCCGTTCCTAGTGAAGGGCTCAGTGATCATTTAACCAGTTTTTGCTGTAAAATAAAGGCCGTCGCTGTAACACCCTTGGAAAGAGGCGAGCAGACGGCGCTGCCGACTGTAGTGCTGTGGCTTTGCCCTCTAGTGGCTGAGGGACTGGCCCAGCTCCGGTGGTGTCGGTCCTAATACGTTTTGATTACCTCATCAACCTTGAATCTTTGATTTTTCTAAATTCTGTGCCGTCTTCATCCATTAAACGCAAGTACTACCTGCACCAGAACAATGTGAATCAATAAAATCCTTGGCTTAAGATTCTCAGAATCCTATATTAAGGTTAACTCAGTATTAGTGAGTCATACGATAAAGCCACTAATACATGGGCACTTAATTAATCTATGATGCATTTTCCACCAGATAGGACTTAATCTCTTGGAAGGAAAAAGGCCTGCTAGGTCACCATCTCATTGTGTGAGTCAGTTTAGAGTCATTCCATGCTGAATACCTATTTTTATTTTGTCCAGTTTAAATTTTAAATGTGCCACGTATCCTTAGGAGTAAAAAAAAAGGTTGTGTGGTAATCCTTTTGAACAGTAAACTCAATAGGTTATGCATTTGAAAAGGATATAACTTCTTTGCTGTCTATGCTGGCTAAATCTTGAAACATCCATCGCTTTTCTCTCCATACTCCAGATACTGGCCTAGAGGCTCTAAGAGATCTGTGTCTGTATTTGTTTTAAACCTCTATGGGAGCCTGAGCAAGGGCTTTGGACTTCAAGGACATCTCAATTTTTTCATTTTCTCTCCCTCTGGCACCCATTTTAGATTATTACACCAAACTTCATAAGGAAATAGCACTTATTCAATTAAATTGTCTGTGTTTCTCTCCCCCTCCCTCTTTCCTGTATCTTTAGGAGCTCTTGGCCAATTTCTGCCACAGGTGAAAAAGTGGTAAGTCTCCAAGGAGATTTAGTTCTTACAGTTTTTGTGTCAATCCATGGCCAGACACAGAGGGGCTGATCCAAAGCAAGTCCAGCTCTGCTGGTCCATACTCAGTGTGACAGCAGCCAGTTTGTCACTCAGTGCCCTGGCCTTGCAGAGAATGTGGAGGGAGTGAAGTCATTGTGGTAGCAAGGTCATCCTGGTCACGGCAGGCTGAGGTTAGTGCAAGGAAGAGATGAGAGGGTGAAGACACAAATCTGTGTGCAAACTCATTCATACTCACAGGACAACTTTTCAAGGGTTGTTATTTGGACTCGGTATGTGAGTGTGAGATGTGATACTTAGGTAATTTGAAAGCCTCTGCTAAGCAAGAAGTCAAATTACAGGATTTAGTAGTTCCAATAAACAACTGGATCATTTAATTCTTATTGTTTATTTTGTTATTCATCCATATTTAGAAGCCCTGGAAATGCTTAAGTACCTTTTTGATTACATTCCTGTTCTTGCCAGAAGCTGGAAGTGGCTTTAGTGAATCCTCATGGGATTCGTGTATTTGTGAGTCTGTTCCAGATGAACACGTCTGTGCTCAGTAACAAAAAACCTGCCAGGATCTGGAATCAGGAGAAACAGGTTCTTGTTCAACTTTTTGCTGCCTTACTGAGTGACATTTAACCCCCCCGATCCCCTCTCCCCATGTGCAGTAAAAGTAGTTTTATCTACAGGATGAGTAAGTTTTCCATGAGTCCTTAGGAAGGTCTGTGAAACCACTTTGAGAGTCTCTTATGGGAAAGGTTATTATGATGATTACATGAAAAGCCATCATTTGGAAGATATGAAATCACCACCTAAATATGTGCTTTCTGGTTCACTTAGACAAAAGAACTTTGAGATTCAAAAACGAATAGGAGTTTGAAACATTAACTCCATCTACGGAACTTCATCTCCCTAAAATGCTGACAGATTTTCCATTTGAAGATCTGAAAGTAATTTACAAATAGTTGAAACCTGCTAGTCGCTCTGTGATTAAACAACCTGCTCATTATCACTCAAAAAATGCATTTAAGAGTTTGGCCTGTAATTGCAGAACTCCTGATTTTACAACTTACCCATGTATATTGGGGTGTCCCTGGGATGTGCTATTATTTAATTTTCTCAGTCATATAAAACTCTTTTAAGGCTGACAGTACTCCAGGAATAATGTTGGAGCTGTGCCAGAGGATGGCAGAAGTAGGAGAATTGAGATTCCCATTGTTTGGATAGAAGTCATAATTCATGCTACCTTGGTCTAAAAAACCTGCCTTGAGTGTGGTAGATTGGTGAGGAGGAGGGCCCAGCACAACTTTATAAAGAAGTATCTCACAACTTCTATAAGGAAGTTTCTGAGTTGTTGACAGCCCAATACATTTTTCCATATGTACCACCAAAATTTCAACACTTCATGGCCGATGGGAAGCACAATGGTGAAGACCAGGTGATTTTTAAACTGAGAGTCTTCAACCTAGACCAGAAATGGCCCTACAAAGGAGCTTAGAAGCTCACAATTAACATCTCAGGCATTTGTGTGGGCTTCAGTGAGCATGCTTGGGACTTGACTCCTAGAAGCAAGGCTTATGCAATGTGTTGGCTGGGAGCAAACCCCAGCAGACACTGGCAGAGAGGAATTCCACCAGCAAACACTAGCACAGAGGATGTTTTGTGGAGAATTTTTGAATGACTGTTCTTGTGAGCAGAAACCCACTCCCTTGAATGTTGGCGCTTCAGATACAAGGAAAGTTCTAAGGACAAAAGAATTTTATAGAAATCAAAGCACTACAATTCAAACTTGACTTGGTTTTAATTATATACAGTGCAAAATCGAAAAATTTTGTTGCAAATTGAAAAATCACATCAACATCGGTATTATTAAATAACTCATTATTATGACTGTTGAAGTGATATCTTTTGATGTGTCTTTTCTTTCATTTCTTCCAGCATATCTATATTCTATTACCAAAACAACTGTCAGAATTTTTTACAGATTCAGTACACAAATTAATCTGTTCATCATTGTACTTACATAAATGGAGACATGCTTTACACAGAAAAACATCTAATCATTTCAAACCCTGTTTTAGTCTGTGATGTCTTGTAGCAGTGAGTTCCATGCACTAATTGTGGCACTTTGAAAGTATTTTCTTCCAGCAGATGTAAATGCTCCACTGCACAATTTAACTTAATACCGTTTTTTTTCCTCATATAGGAAAAAATGTTCTCTTGTATAACTCTCAATTCTGTTTATTTCTGCTGTGTACTTTCTTATCCTTCTCCTGTAAAGATAATGATGTTTTCAATTTATCTTTACATGGTGTCATTTTCAGCTTTTAATTCCTCAGTCCTATCCCTATTGACAGGGCAAGGGTTATGGGCAGAGCCGAGTTAGATGTCATCAAGTTAGAGAAGCTCTGCTGTTCTGTGGTTGTGTGGAAGGCACCTAAACAGGAATTGAAGTCCAAGGTGGGAACACAGACAAAATAAACAGATGAAGGTCAGAAACTGCTACGTCTGACTTCTTGTACAGCCTGTGCTGCCAGAGCGCAGCAAACAGGGACACATCCCATCCCTGTGCCTCACCTGCACTGGTGTGCAGCACTGGGGCCCTGAGGGGGAATGCTGTAATACCATCTTTTCTCATTGTTTCTTTCACCAATTCCTGCAGATCCGCAGGTCTGTGAACCTGAAGGAGGAGAGGGAAAGCTGCTGGTCTCGGTAGGAGAAGAGAGGATGCAGAGAGAGGGAGCCTGGGGAGTGCTGGGGCAGAGGAAGGCAGAGGATGAGGGACAGCAGGAGCAGTGAGGGCACACACCTTCATGAAGCTCATAGTTTCTGTTGGAGGTAGGAAATATGTTTCAGACAAAGTTTTCAGTCCAAGTGTAGCATTGTCAACTTGTCTATGACCATGCAGCTACATATGTCCAGTCTGGTTGGTTTTGTTGTTTGAGGGGCCTTTTTTTGACAATGTAAGTAAACAAAAGCATAAACCTTCATCTACAGTACCTTTTTTTTTTTTTTCCTTCAATGCTTATGTGAAGGGTTTGATCTAAAATGTATATATGAGTTTATTCTTTAGGTTTTTCTAGATTCAAAGGAAGAGCTGAGTTTTCTTTAGGGAGGAACTGAAACTTACTTGGAAGGAAGTGATAGATGTAGTTGGCTCATTGTTATCTTAAGCATTTCCCTTCTTTGTTGCACTGAAGATATATGAATAGCTGCTATGCATGGACATACATGACACTCAAGCTCTGGTTAATGATTTTTGATCATTAAATCTTTCAAGGTGTGATGAGTCAAACTCCAGCAAAAGAGATTTTATCCTTGAAAGAATCCGGCAGGCATCACTTTCCCAACACTTTCTTGGCTTATCTGCTGTTGGCATCTTGGTCTTTTCCTCCCTACTTCTCCTTAATGACAGTGGGTGCAGTGGGCATCAAAACCACCATCCTTTGTGCACAGAATATTTGAAGCTGTCTTTCAAAGGAGAAAGGCTCACACACCTGTGCTGCAGATTGCAGGCACATCTTTGTTTCTTAAATAACTCAGGAATACCTTGCTCGAATTTAACCACAGTTGACTGAGGCAACTGGTGGCTGCTGTAAGGGAGGGTCAAAAATAGCTGCCACTGCTGAGGGCACAGAGAGGGAAGGCAGCCACAGCAGTAGCTTTTAGCAGCAGGTGGCTGTCAGTCAGCCACACACAGGCCTAAAATTCTTCATAGGGTTATTTCTTCTCTATCAGAACTGCCACAGGGAATACAGTGCTTGTACCTCAGGGAAAAGGTGTGATGGGGGGCAGGTAAAGAATGATTAAAAACATGGGCTCCTGCTTTCATCAGTTCTTTGAGCAGTGAAACCGTTCACATACACACAAAGCTTTAAGTACACCCTGAAGTATTCAAGGCATTAACGAAAATCCAAAGCATCTTGTTCATTTCAATTACTTCTCCACCCACATTCTTCATTGAATTAAAGGATATCCTACACACTCTTTTGTTTCACTTATTCCCCAAAGATTGTTTCATCGTACACCAAGCAAGGATCTTCAGCTTATTCATAGTAACGTCTCAGTCACGGCATTCAGCGTTATGATGTTCCTGGCACAAGGGATGTTATTAAAGGATTGAAGAGATGAATAGATGGCAGATTTCCCCAGGGCAGCACATCAGAAAATGGACATCAAAAGAACCTGGCTCAAAATGCAGTGGGTATTACTGGCTCCTGACAAATCCCACTCATTTCTGAATAGTAACACTGTCAGGCTGTGTTAGGGACATGTCCATCCTGGAATACCTCCATTAAACTGTTTGCTTACCCAGTAAAAGCACTCCCATTTCAACACCCACCCCTCTAGTTGAAGACAGCATAATCTTCATCAGTCAAAAGTACTTTGGACCCAAATCCAAATACAATCTTACTCAAATAATTACCAGCATCCCAAGGCTCACGCTCTGTAGCCATCAAAACTACCTTTTTCTCCCACCATTTTTTATGAACCCATCTGGATTGCCCTAGAAACCCTGAACGTGTGAGCCTCTTTTACAGGACACGTAGGTTGTCACATATTACAAGTCATCTTCACAGACCCCAACAGGATAACAGGCCACAGTCTGTGACAGGAAATTTTAAAAATTTCTATTTCCTTTTTCACCAAGAACTGGTTGGAATTTATTTTCTTAAAGCTATTTCAAACCATGAGTAACAATTCCTGAGCAGGCCTTGAGGAAGGAGAAGCACATGTACTGACATGATGTCACCACCTGAATTATTCTGCTGAGATATAAAAATAGTTTGGAAGGCAGCACGGCCAAAATTACTATATCATTTAATTACAACCTACTTTCATGACAGGCCATCAGTTAATTAAGAGTGTCAAAATGCTGAATTGCCTCCAGCTTCTACATGCTTTGCAAATGACATGGAAGTCATCTTTTTAAATAGCAACAGCTTAACTGAAAATGTATAACCCATAGTGAAATGCTTTGAAAAATGAGGCAGTCAACTGAGCTGACCTGAAATTCTCCACACCATAAATTCACTAGGGAAGACAGTTATAACCCATTTAATTTACTCTCTGAAGATCACATTCACATGACATCAAAACTATTTTTCTGAAATTGATATAATTTTGAAGTGTTATAAAAACAGGAGCCTGAAGTGACTGTGCTCTGTGCAAGTACACACAAGGCCTGGTTCCAGCACTAGCACCTTCTCTCCAGGCTGCTACAATACAGGCAACTGTAAAGCAGGAAAAGGCTTGGAAAAAAGGGTTTTTTCCTTTAGAAAAAAGTCGCCTTCACTGATTCTCAAGTACCACATATGACACGAGAGAAAATTCTCTGTAAAGGGAATAATGTTGCTATAAACTGAGAAAATGAAGGAATTGGCTTACCCATTTGTTATAACTGATACCAAACCCCTTATTCTGTCTATGGAGTTATACAGTTTTTTATTAAACAAATGATTTTGTATTAATTATATAACAGTTTTATATAAATTGTAGCAAACCAAAAAAAGAATAAAGTGAAAAGCAGACGAGATAGAAAGGTCGTATTTCCAAGCACCAAAGGATAAGAGTGGTACCCATCTGCAGAAAGAAGCCAAACAACTTGAAACTGAAACAAAAACAGAACAGACCCTCTCCCTCATTCTTCCTTAGGCAATGAGGGGGTTCTTTTATTGGGCAGACAGAAAAACATTGTTTGTTGGCTGGATTTTTCTTCCAAAGAAAATGAGTGCTTCACACTGGGAAAAAAACCTGATGAGCAAACATCTCCCCCTATAGTTTGCAAGAAGCTGAGCATCTTAAAAATAATAATTAAAATCCCTTCTCTTGGCTGAGTAAGGGAGCCGAGCCAAGCCAAAACTGAGCCAGGACTTTATGTAGTATGGCAACATGGAGGTGGATGCTATAAGAAAGTGATTGAATAAAAAGTACAAGGCTACAAGAAAGAAATCTGATCATTCAGAAGAATTGTGGCAGGCTCTCCTCCCTCAGGTTCACAGGTTTCATGGTTTCATGACCGTGGCAGTGTCCAAGTGATTAACAAATTCAGGGCTGGGGAAGACAGACTGAATTTCAATATAATTTATGTGTGGCAGCAAGGGGAGAGCATTAGGCCTGTAATTTATGCAATAGGCAAAGAACTTCAAATACTAGAAGGAACTGAATGTGCTTTCTAAGTTGACTTCAAAGTGACCCCTACTACTAAAGACTTTGATTAAGAAAATATTTGAGCTTGGTAAAAATGCCATTTAATCTAACAGGCCATAAAAATGAAAGCTGACCAGTAAACAAGAGTGCTTTGCCAGATGACAAACACCTTAATGCAACTTCCACGAAGTGGTGATTATTCAACAATTTTATGTCTGTTTCAAAGGGAATATGTGTGGGATGGATCCTGTCATCCATGTCCTCATGCTGGGGCATTGTTGCTGTTTCTGTAAGGAAGAAGCCCTGAGCCCTGTAACTGGGCTTCACTGCCATTCACTACTACTGAAAACCAGCTGTCAACAACTTTACAATCCCCATGGAGGTTTAAGGTGAAGGGACATCTTTTATTCAGTGTTTTTACAGAGAACAGTCTAACAAACGAGTCAGTATCCAGCAAGGCCCATTACACAATATGATGATGCAACATTAATGGAACATTGTGTTCTCCCCTGAGCACTTACTTACCCTCCGTGTTTGACAGGCAATCCTTGGGGTCCAAGCATTAGCCCAGCAGTGGCTGGGATGACATTGGCTCCAGCCCTTTCCCCTAATCGTGGAAAATATCCCATTGGTTGCAGTTGCATGAGCTTAGCAAATGTTTCACATACCAGCCTGTGCTGGCCTCCTCATTCATGGAAACATATTTAAAATTCCCTTTTGCCAGGTGTGGTGTTAGACATGGATTGGACTAGAATACTGCAGGCACTGGAATGTGGTAAGGGGGTGAAACTGATGATGATCCTTACTGTCCCCTCAAAACCATCATGATTTCTTAGATATATTAAGTCACAAAAATAGAGTGAAAGGAACAATGGTGTCATTGATTTTATGTAAAGACCTCCTGACTAAATACAACCAGTAATTATTCTAGGCAGGCATGCCCACTTCCCATTGGTGCATTTCTCTTTCACTAGTCCATATGCGGGGGGGGGAAGACCCAAAGAAACAAACAACAACAACAACAACAAAAATCTGAGACACACATACTCCTCTTGATCATGTCATTTATTGAGTCAGCAGTGATGGCAAACAGGGATTCAATCAGTCTTACCGTCACAGGCAAACCCCACCACCAAATCCCATGGAAGTGTACACACTCCTCCTGCTTGTCCCATGAACTCCATGGCTCTGCTGGCACCTTCCTGTTCTCCTGGCAATGGTTTGCCTTCTCAGCAGTGTGGCAACTCCCTGCTCAGGCAAAAGGACATTGCTTTACCGAGTGTAATTAAGCCTATAAAAAACCCACCTCAGGCTCATTTATGCCTTGTTAAATCACACGATTGAGATTTTGTGGAGAGCTGTTGAGTCAGACACTTGGGAAGGCCTGACCAGCTATTTCCTCAACATCTCAGTGAGAGATGTCTGTGTGTTGTTCCTGTTTGTACCTCAGTCAGTCAGATGAATGCTTTGAGTATGCTAGCCTGCTACCCCATTTCAAAGTGCCAGAACCCTTGCAAACAATTTTGACTATGATACAGAATTAATTAGGGCACAGCAAATAACAGCACATACATCAAGAAGCTGCACTCTTGGGGGAGAGAGTGGGGGGCAAGAAAGAAAAATGCTCTTTGGCCTCTGACGTCTGTCCTTTATTTTGCTTTCATCAAACCAGAGAGACATTCAGGGTATAAAATTTACAAATGTTTCTGCTTTAACAGGATTACTTAAATATGGTAGGAACAACTGTTAAAGCTTGTTTTTATTGTGCAAGTAGACCAATGCATGTAATTCCTCCTGCAGCAATTTTTCATGAGGCTGCTTATGAGGGCAGGAGTAATTGAGGACAAGTATTTAAT
>VYZR01094510.1:0-19093 GCA_013400675.1 Oxylabes madagascariensis
CTTTATTTATAATTTAAAACATTTATTGATCCAAGACAAGCTTTTGGGAGTGTTTTTAAACACTACTTCCTAAATTTCAAATGAGTATCATATGCATATAATGAAATTACAACATTCTAATGTTACTCATGACTCTTTAGTTTTGTGCCTTGAGATAGATGGTTACATATTTGTTTCTGAAGTAACATTTGCAATTTGGGATTGTAGCAAAGTATTTGCTAAAAAAGAGTGTGAATAGTTCACAGACTTGTCAGAATCCATCTGTTTGGGTCTATTAATGGGTGCATTCCCAGCTGTGGTCTTTCTAATGTCATAAATAAAAAGTTTCTTTCTTACTATAAATCCAATGGCTGAAATCTCCTTGTAAAATTGATTTATTTCAATAAAAATCTGTGCTTATGTTAAAGACACCTCTTAAAATGAGCAAGACCATGAGATGCCATTCACATATCATTTCAGCAGCCATCTGACACATAAATGACTCAGTCTCAAATAATTTACTACAGCATTTTTCTGGATAAGCCATGAAAGAGTATGCCATTCAGATCAGGATGAGGGGGACAGGGATGGGGAAAAAAGAGGTGTATTAAGCAGAGGAATGAGAGGCACATTCAAAATAATCTAAAGGTTGGGACAAATGCTTGGGTCCTCACTCCTTCATACAAGGAATCGAACACAAATTTACAAAGGTATGCAACACACTTTAGAGAAGTCCAAGCTATGAACCAATGTAGGAAGTCCCTAAATCTTTAGGGAACCCTTTTTTGTAATGTTATGTGTAATTTTTTGGTATTTTGACTGAAAGAAGTTACATTTCTAACTTCAGTTTTGACATACATTTTTCACCATCCTCTTAAGACATCCTTTTCTGGAGCTGGCAGCTACCCTACATTTCTTCATAAATTGCAGCAACAGAACACTGTATACAAAGACATTTCAAACTAATTTTTTCTCAAATTCAGACAGATACTCACATGATCTAAGGTACATTTGAACTATGCTATTGTTCTGAGGCAATATCCCTTTAAATTCTTTCTATAACAAAACTAATACTCCAGTTTTGTGGCTGTCTTTTAAAGTGTTTCTGTATTAAATGACCTGTGAAAGTTCAGTGCCCTTCTGCATTGTCATGGCCTGGAAAACCAGTCCTCCCCAGAAAACATTCCTTGGTTTATTGAAGCACCAGTGCCAATCATTTAGCTCAGACAACAGAAGAAATTAATTATACCCACATTAATTTACATCTGTGGCAAGTAAAATTTGTGAAGTATTTATAAAATTAGGCAAGCTGTTTTGAAGTTAATGAACTTATCTTGCTGCTAAAGAAATACCTATGGTTTAAACAACTTTTTGCTAAGTACAAATTTGAAGTCATAGTGTTTTGAAATAGATTATGAATCAAATCAAAAGACAAACAACATTTATAAGTTCCAGTGTCTCGTCTTCCACTGTACTACAGCGTGTTGCTGGATCTGTAAAAATGATTTCTGTAAAAAAGGTTTCATAGAAAATCTTTTCTATATACTTACTGTTCAACAGCAACAAAGAAAAAATCAGTATCTCTATGAAATGATCCACTGAAATGCAATTCACTCTAGTGTTTATATACAGCAGAGCAGTTTTGATCACTATGCTAGCTGAAAACATATTTTTCTTTAATTCTCATAAATTTTGTTCTACTTCTACATTGCTAGGTGTCCTGCTGCAAAAGCTCAGGAAATAAGGCTCCTGGGTGGCACTCTGTCCTTGAGGACAGAGAATGCCTTGAATATTGCACTACCTTAATAAAACCAGCGGCTGTGTCTAATACTGAGTGATGCACGATGTGCACGCACCCTAATTGACATTACTGTATGTAAATTACTGCCCTCTACTGGAATGACAGGCAGAGTGTTTCACATGAAAATGTGAAGTATTGTTCACATTTATGTCAAAATGTGAAGGATTGTTTTGTAAAGTAATTAAATTGATTGTTGAAGCCTGGTGTTCTATGGAACCAAGTGCCATGAATTCTGGGTGTTCCTGATCCCTTCTTGGAGCATAGCTGTTTGCTGCACACATATCTGTGTGCATTCAGCCTTTGAATATTTGCAGTACAAGGTGCATCAGGTTGGTCTGATTTCAAAATATTTTCCTTTTTTAACTGTAAATAGGATGTGCAAAGGAGCTACAGAAATGCACTCTTCTCGTGAATGCTCTAATGTCAGTCAAGGAACCTTCTACGCTGTCATATTTTTAAGCCTGTAATAATCAAAAGAAAATATCACAAATTCTTAATTAATTGAAAATAATAATCTCAAACCCAAATCTTCAAGAATCACAAGACAGACATCACTTCTTTAAAATCATGAAGTTAGCTTGAAACTGACATTTTACAAAATGAATTTTTTTCTTGGCTTGGCTTTTCAGACTCTGAAGTTCACATTTTCTTTTTAAATTTGCTATGTAAATGTGCTTAAGTAGAAGTGAAAGCTGGGTTTCTCAATAAATTGTTACTCAAGGAGATGATTTATAAAGGAGTTATGATATATAGCAACACAAGATTTGGCCATGGTATGACAGAAAAACCAAAGAATTAAGGAAGAGCATGACAGAACATCTGTCTCTCAAGAAATCCAAGAAGTACAAAATATAAGAAGACAAATGTGAGTCAAAACACTGCTGTGAAACAGGGCCGATGTCTGGCAAGTATTGCACAAAATCAAATTGTTAACTCATCTAAGTTCTCGTAATCCCTAGAAATATGACAATATGGAACATTTTGAAGGATTTTTTCATTAAAGCAAAAAGCAAGAAGACAAAATTCAGAATTGAGACTTCATGATTCCTGAAACTAAACACCACATCCTACTATAGATGGCAAAGCAGAAGAATAGGAGTCCAGTCTCCAGTGCCTTCCTGAGTCCAGAAGTTTCACGTTTCAGAATTTGCTGGCCAGCCACCAACAGACTATTGATGTTCACTATGCAGCTAAAAGTTTATTGTGGATATAAATGTTCCATATAAATGTTCTGGCATAGGTATTATTATAAATAAAGTCACTTGCATGGGGATATGGAAGCAGCCTATAGGATTACAGTCATATGAATAAATACAAAAACACCTAGTAGGAAATGATTGAGAAGATACAATATTTAATATGCCATGACTGATATAAAGAAGCAATCTTGGAATGAAAAATCATCATTGCTGTTTAATTTTAGACAAATACATTAAGCATTTTTATCAGTCTATATAAACTTCCATATATCTTAGAAAAATACAAGCACCAATAAACACATCTATCGACATATACAGGAACTTAAACAGTATTGTGCTTAAACAGTATTTACTGCTTCTGGGAAAATAGTACTATGAATTGTTTCCAATATTTGGTCTGCAAACAGCAGGATAAGTACAATGCTTACAGGAATACTCCATAAAGTCACAGTGTCGAGAACTGACAAGGTATCAGCCTTCTCCTTATCACATAGAAGCATCTGCAGGTGGCTGAGGCCATGTATATGGGCAGAAAAAAAAGGAGAAATATTTGTTTACTGAGAACTGAAAGAACTTTGTGAATGCTCAAGGAACCACAGAAATCCAGCAGGAAAAAAAAAAAAAAAAAGGCCAAACCAAACCCCAAACCAAACAAACCCAAACCAACTAAAAAACTATGATAAAAAGGACTGACATCATAACTTTCTAGGAAAAAAAGTATATTTTCTAAATATTAATGTGTCACTGAAATCTGTGAACAGCCAAGCTCCAGAAAGAGGAAGACCTGTCAAGAATATTTTTTAAAGCTATCAAAGAGAAACTGACAGATTCAAATAGTATCCAGTTCTATTGCCAGCACTGATTCCCCATTTTATCAGCTGAGATTTGTATCTCTTACTGTCAGGAAATTAAGTATTCAAAACTGAATTTCTTTTAGGAAAATAATCTCTGATACATCTCCCTCTGATGGAAGCAGTACCCATTTAAATACAAAATCTATGTATTAAATGTAAAGCCAGAAGATGAATGCTGTTGTCACCCTAGGAATCTCTGCTTCTTCTCCATGATCACTCCAAATCTTACATGGCAAATTGCAGCAGAGCCATGGGAATGAGAAAAATACATCTTTCTCTGGACTTTGAGACAGTGGGGAGTCCTCCATCACCCCCCCTTCACAGTCTCATGCTGATACAGAAATACTTGGCAGGTCAAGCATATTGGTATTTTTGTAATTGTACTTCTGGAATTAACTTCTTGTTGCTGAGGGTCATGAGAGCCTGGCAGCAGCAGAACTAACAATGGTGGTATTTTGCTACCACTGCCCCCTTTCCAGATTCAAACCACTGGCCTTCAAGGAGTGCCTGGGGAAGGAAATGGAACTTACAGGATACTGACATAATCCACAAAACATAGGTGCAAAGAAAAGCCTCTTCATACTTTAATAAAATTAATCTAAAACCCCTCTTCACATTAATAGAGAATGTATGGCACAATTAATTTAATTTATGAGATCAATGACTACTTTTTTGGCTACTACATTTTCTTTAGGACTGAGAGCAGAAAATTTCCTGGCATGCCTGGCCAAATGAATCACTCATAAGTCACTTTCTTTCTTCCCTAAAGCACTCCATCATGAATAAAGAATGCCTTTCATAACTTTTCTCCTTGACAAAGGACAGTCTTTTTCCATTGATGGGGCTGGGTTAGGGAGGAATTTACACATATACATCTTATCAAAATACATGAGAATCAGTATCTTGTACTCTCCAGTGAACTGGTGGGGACATAGACTGCAACATCTCTACTTTGCTTTCTAAAAATGTTATGTGCATAATTTTAAAATAGAACATAAAAGTATGCCCACCAGATACCACATTTTCCACATATCCATCTCCCACACTTCTTAATGAAAACTGATCTTGCAAAATTATTTTATAAAAAAAATTCCACTCGTTTCATGAGTGGCTTTAAAGTAGATGAATCTGCTACATTTGCACAAAGGTCTTAATTGAGAATAAATTTCAGTAATGCAATAATACCAGGATGCAGCAGACTCAAGGTTGGTCCCTTACTGAGACACCTGCCTTTGCTCAGGGGTTCTCGGAGGAGCTGAGTACACGTATTTCCTTTGGGGTTTCCAGTGACTTCACTCACGAATAAACTTCAGCTTTGCAGTGTAAAAACTTCAAAAACAAGTTCTTGAAAATGTTTAATTTTAAATGAAAAATAAAAACTATGAGAAAGCTATAGATTTGATGATTCTTTAATTAGGTTGCAGAAACATAGCGGCTCTTGTCCCATATAGGCATGACAGAAAAGTGTGCGAAAATTCACATAGTTCTGGTTGTGACCACTAGTTCAAGTTTTTTAAGACCCACTATTCATTTCTGTATTCCCCAGGATCAACAGATCAGCAGGTGCTAAGGAGCACCATGCTGTCAGAGGTGCAATTACAAACTTAGGCTTGTTCATTTTCACCCAATAAAACCCCAATAACCCACGAACCAACCACAAATTACTTCTGAGAGGAGCAGGTGCTTTGCCTCGTCATCTTTGCCACATGCTGAATGTGGCAGTTACTTTCTGCTGGACAAATTATTCTCCATTTTGTACCTACATCAGATAATGTTCATTTCATCTCTTCTCAAATGCATTTCAGTCACATTTGAAGAGACACTTGTAGCTGCTAATCAATTTATAAGGTCCTCCTGAACAGTTAAGGACACCTAAGAGTAAGATTTCTAAAATTTTCCATTTAAAGGTCTAAATCTCGGCTTCTTCAGACTGAGATTTTCTTTAACTCACAAGCCTGCCTCATTTCTGTTTCAATTTTGGAACATCAGGTAATCAATTTCTAAGAAAAAAAATTAGTCCATGGTATGTTGTCCCACCATACATTTTCATTCTCCTTGATTTGAGACATAACGTGCTTCATCCTTTCAAACAAAACCCTGCAACCTCACAGGGGAAGTTCAAGAGTCAGTTTAGCATGGGTGCCTGAAAAATCTGTCCAAAATTGGACAAGTTAAAACAATTTGAAATGTCAGTCTGAGCAAACCACTGGAGGTGTGGTGGAAAATTTGACCCCAAATTCCTTTTACCCAAAGCACAGCCAAGCCAAAAAAAGAGTGGGAGCATCTGAAACTGGTCCGCAAAACCACCCCAGGCAGTTGCTTCTGGAGAGCTCTGTAACTGCGTATGAGTTGGGACAGTGCTCAAGGGTGTCCTGTCTGAAAGGGCTGTCACAGCAGGAAGTAGAGAGGATATCAGTGGATAGATAAGAGGAATTGTACCAGAAGAGCTAGAGGAGATCAAGGATTTAATCTCTTCAAGGATTGTGGGACATGAAACTCAGGTGAGAAGAGATTTGTCAAAAAGACTGAGGGTGTATCTGTGCCACAGTGGAGGCAGCCTTATAGAGCAGAAATCCTGGCAGCAATCTGTGTAGATTGCTAAATAACAGCTAAAAGCTAAACTTCAGAGACCAGAGGCAAAGCTTTCTTTTATCAGAAGAATGCTAGGGTCATAAAATTAATTTTGCAAACTTTAGCAAGTCTCAGAATTGAAGTCACCTGCTTAATTCTAACTCAGCCCTCTTTCCACTACACACTAAAACAAAGTCTCATCTTCATCTGCACATGCAGTCTCCAAGGATCCCATCTGATGATGGGCAATGGCCATGCATCAGCCCTGCTGAAGCTCTTGCAGGTGGGAGACAGAAAACCCCCCAGGTTTCTGAGACTATGACAAGTAAAGGGTGTCCCTGTGGCACATCACTTTCCATTCTTCTCTGTTCTACACCAAGTCACTTGAAACAAAATCTGACCAGATCAACAGAAACTGCAAGTTATTTATTCCCTGGGTGCCGTACAGTTGCTGATCTGCACAAAATGTTGTGCAACAGCAGCTACTGAGAGTCGCAATTTAAATACTAAAGTAGATAATCCAAGTTCTAACTCTCAAGAGCTGATATTCCTGGGGTTCAGCCTAATTTTGCCTCTTGTTTCTATCTGTAAAATGGAAACAATGTTGCTTGCAGCTTCTAGGAACAACTAAAACATTAATGGTATGACATATGCAAGACAGTGCTCCTAAGCACCAGGCTCATGAACCTGAGGGAATTTGTAATTCTGTGTTTAGTCCAGTATTTCAGAAAGCTGCAGTAGAGCAGGCTTAAGTTAAGAGATTCAGCAACAGGGATCATCACTTTCTGCAGTAAATGAGGCTGAAAACTTCTGAGCAACAAAAAGGATGATCATGTCAATCAATCATGTCAGTCATGACAATCTTACCCTATGAGGGGGGCTGCGCAATACAGCAACAGGGGACCTTACCTCTGGTGTTTCCTGACTTCAAAGTACTGAATTTAAAAACTAAATTTTAATTTTATTTTATTTTAGTGTATAGTAACTGAAAGAATGCCAGTTAGAAGGTGGCACCTTCCCCTACATACAAGGAATGCAAGAACTGCAACTTGTGTTTTATTGTAACAGGTGATCATGATTTGAGCAGGGATCTCAGAATTACCTTAGGTGGCCACTATTGGAGGATCTGTTAAATACCTAAGTCAAATTCCTTAAACAATGGTTTTCAAAAATGACAAAGTGGTTCAGGATTACATTAAACCAACAGTATTTTATGTTACTTTTGAGGGGAATAGGTCCCCACAGGGAGTTAGAATTCTGGTACATTTCCCATTCAGTTTGTGAATTCCAAATTAAACCATAAGCACAGTGGAAAAAGTGTAAAAAAAATGACAAAAAGCACAAAACCCCGCCTAAGGGTGCAATTTTTGGCACTGTAGAGGATACACCCATTGTTTAAAAAACAAATCCCAGTCAGTGAATCAGAAGAAGTGACTAAGAGCTGCTGGGCACCACGGATCTGTCCTGAATAAGAGACAGTACGGAGCAACGCTGTCCAGGAGCATGCCAGGAGCCAGGCTGCTGCTCATCACCTCTGCTGTAAAGGGTGAGGGAGGGAAGGAAGGAGCACACTGTCGCAGTCTTTTTATGCACAGCCTACTTTCCACAGCAACCCAGCCATGCTCTCTGCCTATTTGGGAGCAGCTGAATCAAAGTTCATCTCTCTCTGTGCCCTAGCCAGGATTCGGCTCCTTTCTCCAGCTCACATCCCTGCTGCCCAACAGTGTCCTGCTGCCCTGTGCTCCAGCACATGGACGTCAGGGCAGAGATGCTTTCTATGAGCATTGGGGAAAGCCCTGAGTGACCTGCTCTGTTCCAAGTGCTGATCCTGCTCTGAGTTGGAGACTAGACTGGAGAATTCCCAACAACTCATCCAACCCTAACAATTCTGTCATTTTATGAATTACAAGAATGTGCTTGCTTTCTTTGCAGGTGTATCTTGGACAACTGGTCTCCTGATCCTTAACAAGTAGATAAAAGACTAAAGCAGACCAAAAGAGTAACCATGTAAGTGTCTGCAAAGCTGTCATCACAGCGAGGATTTAATCACAGGTTTTTATTTTGCTTGATGGTTGGAATATTACAGCACACTGATGGTTAAAACTGCATTTCGTTTTGATCATTGCTCTTTAACATAAGTTACCAGTTACACTGCTGCTCTGACTGCCAGTCAGAGCTGAACTACAATGCCAACTTTGAGGAAAAAGATGGAACTTGTACAGCTATCTACCTGGTTGGGATCAGATCTATTACAATGGAGAAGCAGCTGGGCTGGCAACCAGCAAATAGTTGACACGTTTAGATCAGCTTAAATTTCCTGCCTTCTCATTAATAAATGCTGGAAGAAGAGGCCAAGGAATATACACTGCAGTTACACAGGCCAGCACGACAAACAAATATAAAAACAAGGACAAAAAATACCAGAGACAGAAAAGCAACAGAACAAGAGAACACATCTGGCATCAACAGATATTTGTACACATTTCATTATGTTGTCAGATAAGTAATTTAATTAGAGGGAAAGTGCATCAGCGTCTCACCAGAGTATTCTGAATAGCACTTAAATTATGGCAGTGCATAAACTCAGGACATTAGTATTCTATCCACCTTAAATAAAAAGTTTTGACTCCATCAATTTTAATACCCAATTGCTTTAAGAAGTTGGCTACAGTATCATGGCAGACTGCCCAGGTTCTTTGCTCAATCAAGCAATAGTTGTCTTTGACCAAAAAAGAAAAAAATAGCCAACAGTATTCTTGCTGAATGTCTGCTGGCATCTGCTACCAATATAGGAAGAAGGGAATTAAAAGTAAATTAAAACATTAAAAGTTTAGTATTTTGGTTAACCATAATATTACAAAATTAGTCATTTTAGTAATTCATTATTGAAGCTACCCAGTTTAGTTTTTAAAAAAACTACCATGCAACTTTTATCTATTGCTTTAATTGTATGTACATAAGAACTAGTGCCCTGTAGACATAGTCTGAAAACCTGCATCATTTACCTCTGTATTATATAATACCAGCATGTCACAGTGCCCTAGGCAAGGTCACCAAACTCCTAACAATGCTGTAGGATGTGACAGAGGAATCCATCTTTGCAAATTAGACTTCATTATACATGATCCTGCTCATAAATCTTGATGTATTGTTTTCTAGTATAATAACTCTACCTTGCACTTGCACGTACTCTCTAGATCTTCTAATTCACTGAGTATTTTATAAATACACATGGTATGTATGCTTGTGTGCATAAAGCGACTGTGCTGCTGCAATAGCAGTGCTCTAAATGAGACTCGACCTCCTGGAGCACCTGCCCTGCTCTGTGTCCTTCTGCTCCCCACCTGGGGATGGAAAAGCTGCAGGAGGCCGCTTTTCCAGAGCAGGTAGGTGACCTGAAGCTATAGAAGCACCTGAAATGAAACAGAGCATTTTTCTTTGGGAGTTGTGGTACTTCTCACATGCAAACCCAATGAGGAACCAACCTGGTTGGTTAGACTTAGAAAACTGATCAGAGAAGCAGGTGAGCCTGTTTCCCGGAGGCAAAGCCAACCCTCTTCATTTCGGAGATGCTCAGAAGGTGCCTCCGACGCGGAGCGGCGGCGAAGCTTAGCTCCGAGCCCGAGTGCTTGTGTGGGCACCCCCGCGCTGCCCGGGCAGGTGCTGTCCGTACGGGCTGGGGTGTGGGACCTGCCTGCGCCGGCTCTGCCCGCAGCCCGACCCGCCCGGACTCTGCCGACCGCGCTGCTGCCGGGGACTCCCCGTCCCGCCCGGGCCGGAGCCGCGGGGTCTCCTCGCTCCGGCAGCGGCAGCGGAGACGGTGCCCCCCAGACGTGCCCCTGGAGCGGGACCCCGGACTGACCTGCGAGCCGCCGCTCCCGGACATTCCTCCACAGCAAGTCCCAGGCTTTGGCGGTGGAGTCCCGCAGCTGCTCGCTCAGCGACCTCCGGAGCTGCGCCTTGGCCGGGCGGCGCTGGCAGCTCATCGTCGGCGGCTCCGCATGCCGCCCCGGGCAGCCCCGCTCAGCGCCCGCTCGCTCTCCTGGCCGGGGCCGGGCGGCGGCGGCCACATGGGGCCGCGGGGCAGCCCCGNGTCCCTCAGCGCCCCGTCCCGCGCCCGACTCCCGCCGCCCTCCGCCCTCCTTCCCTCCCCCGCGCCCCGGCCCCCGCGGGGCGGGGAAGGTGCCCCGGGCTCCGGCTCCTGCCTTGGCCGGGACCCCGCGGCCCTCGGGCTTAGGCACCGCCGACGGCCCGGGACTCCGCACGTCCCGCGGCCCCGCGCCTACATTCCGTGACCCCGCTTGTGTCCGTGGCCCTCATCTGGGAACTGTCCGGCCGAGCCCCGGCGGCTGCCCGGCTGTCGGCTCCCAGCCGCCTCCCGCTGCCGCCCCTGGTTCCCTGGACAGCGACCGGGAGCTGCCCGCTGCCGCCCCAGCCTCGCCGCCCCAGCGCTGCGAGCGCCCGGCGTCCGCTGCTCCGGGGACAGGTCACCCGCCACGGGGGGACAGAAAACCTGGCTGGCAACGGGCTGCCTTTTTCCCGGGAGGCTCTAATAGGTGCTTCGCCCATGCTTCAACTTTCGCGGAAAGAAAATTAGGGTTTTTTTTCAGAGGCCTAGGTTCCTCAACTCTCCGCCCAAGCTCAAGCCATAGTCCTCGCAACACAGCCTCTCCCGTTTCTTTCCACTTTCTCTGCATTCCACCCACTTACTCCCCACCTCCTTCCCCCTGCATTGCTTCTTCTCTTAGAAGCTCTTGCGCTTTTGAAAAGGTTTCAAAATTAAACCCTGGCAGACACTTTTTGCACACTTTATAGACTGAAATGAATCCTGATTTCTTCATCCGTAGACTAGCCAGAAAGCAATAGCAGGGCCTTTATCCCATTTAGGAAAGCCATTTTGTGTCTCTGGTTCTTCTGTGCTCTGGGAAAACTATTTTAACCATGGTCCCTTCCCTCTCCTGGATGTTCCTCCAGCAGAGAGTCTGATAGCCGAGATGGACAACAGCAGCTTCATTTCATTTAGTCACAATGAATTACTTACTGCTTGCTCTTTTGGCAGAGTATTTGTGATGTGCAAAGCAGAGGCTGATGTTCCTGCAAGTGAGTGCCCTACTATGAAAGAGCGGCATGCCCAGGTAAAGCAGTCATGTTAAACATTCTCATATCCTCATCTTGTTGAGATTTAAACTGTAACTGCAATGTCAGCAACACCCATAGAAGCTAAAAGCAAACAGACAGATGTATTCCATGTTACCACTGTTTTAAAAATGTCGTCTGCTTACTTTGTGATGTGAATTTGTTTTCCTTTGTCCCTGTTCTTAAAAGGTTCACCTAAAAAGGTTCATCTTAAACTACACTACTTTAGCTGATATAGTGGAGACGACGTGCTTGTCCAGAACTTGTGCAGATGTTGTATGTCACTCCTCTGCCTGCATTTTCAGCTACAGTGTCCTCCAAATGATGGGATAAACACTTTTGAGAAAAGGGATGCCTTCCAGGGATGGATGCATTCAAGATCTGGAAGGGAGACAGCATAATTATGTAAATACTCCCACATCCCATGACCCAGAGCAAACACCTGCTGATGTTAATGGGAGAAGAGAGGATTACGGTTCCTGCAATCAGCTCCTCTGCCCAGTAAATCTGCCTCTGACCTCTGCCTCTCTTTATTTAATCTCTCACCAACACAGCTATTACCAGTACATAAGACCTACTACGCCTGTTTTCTGCCACAGGCTTTTATCAGTTAGGAACCAGGCAGAGATGAGAAATTAGTTCCTGATATTGTACTCAGCTGCCCTATAAAGATGAGCCATGACACACTGTCTAAAGGTGAAATAATAAACTCAGTTTTGAAGGTTTTGTATCGTACTGCTGTGTCACCACCCACAAACAGCAGCCCACGTCAGCCAGTACTGTAACCTTCAGCAGCGCTCTCCTGGCAGCCACACTTGGATGCACCATCTTAGTGTGCCCTGCCCGTCTGGAAGATAGATCTCCCTTTCTTCAGCTGCTGTCTGCAATGGCCAGAATGTAGCAATAGAACAAAAGATATTATCTTCCCTTCTGTACAGTTTCTGAGGATCTTACTTTATCAAAAATATCCCTAGTCTTCCAGGTTTACTGAAAGCAGCTAATTAGTGACTAGATACTAGCAATTGCTAATCCCATGTTATCTCACCACAAGTTACTAAGATAAACTGCAGTGATACGGCTGTATTTCATAATCAGCAACAGAACTGAACTGGCAAGCCTAGACCAAACTCTGTGGCAGACACTGACAAAAATCTTACTAATTTCAAGTACTTTATTGTGGAAAACTAAATCCAGAGGCAAGATCAGATATTGTAGTTTTCTCCCCAAAGAAAACAGTGCTATTGAGTAATGAGAACACATCTCATGCAGCAACTGGCCTATTCCTATTTTATGCTTTTTAATCATAGTCAGCTGCTCAGAACTCGAATTACCATCTTGAGTATTTTTGATATATTACACCTCATAGTAGCAGTTACAATTAGAGCTATTCTACAGAATCTGCTTGAAGGAGGGTACATGTTAGGAAACATTCACTGGTCAAACATGCTTCATCTCCTTTTAGAATGTTAGAAAACCTGACAAAATGGTAAAATTCTGGTCTCTTACACATTTTGCATATGTTGGTTAAGTGTATAAGTAGCCAGCTGATCAGTACTCATGTTTCCTGCTTGAAACATTCTGACATCCAGCGCAAGATGGCTAACATTTCTGGGGGAAAGAAAAGTAAAGCACATTTTCCACAGAAAATGTAGTTTTCCTGCTTGATACTAGTCTTGCCAAAATGGTTCTTTTCAGAGTAATTGCAATGAAACTGTATATGATGAACAGAAAGGAGGAAGTTCCCAGCGGCTTTAAAAGAAGCTGAACTATTATATTTGCCTTTGCTCATTGATAACGGACTATTGGCAGGAACGAAAGTACTGTCTTTAAAATTTGCAAGCATGTAAAATGTTGGGGAAAAGTCTAAACTAGTTATACCCATGCTCTGACGCCATTGTGGCACAAAAGTCTGATACACTAATTATATATTTGGCAATTTATTGTTCCTTCCAATCACCATGGTGATTAAACGCCCAGTTAATTGATACTGCGTAGTATTCTGGCCTCTAATTAGCCGTGTGTTTTTAATTTGTTACAGATTTCATTATGCAGCCTGGTGTAGTCCTAGTAAAGTAACTGTACAAACTCCAATGCACCTGGTAGAAGAGAATCAAATCTAAGGAAAGAGAAACATGACTACATTTTGGTTTGCCATTTGTAAACTACTGAAAGACTATGATAAAAGTACAGCTTCTTTCCTTTCCATCCTCTTGTCTGTAACTATCATGAGTCAGGATTTTTTGCTAGTCTAATCACCTCACAGTATTTGCCTACTTGTAGAAGAACAAAACAGGATATGTCTTGTGGAGGAAAATGCGGGTAGAGTCCATCCTTGGTTACTATGTGCTGTTTAGAGAACACAGGCTCCTTACTCTAGTATCCCTTGAAAAGTAATACTAAAGCAAAAGAGGAAATAACAGGATCTACAAGATCAATGATGCAGTCTGATGCTAATCAGTGTAATGCCAAATTTTATAATGAATCTCATTCTTCAGGAACTGACTGTAATGAAGCTTCTTGAACTTTACTATGCTCAAAATGGTGTTGCTGTGCTTTTGTAGCTTCAAATAGTAGCTCAGACAGCCTAGATATAAACACATCAAGTAATATTTATAACTTTGGCAGTGGTCTTTATATCTTTAGGGGTTCTAGAGCTCTGGCATTTGTTTTCTATCACAGGTTAAATAGTCTGAGTGGGATGTTGTAAGTCTGGGTTACCACTGGAAGGGAAGAAAAGATTTGAGGTTTTCCATTGCTTGTTTTCCTAACAGCAGATTCCAGAGAATTTCATACTAATTCTGTGGTTGAAGTTACATGGAAAGCACCAAGGGCATATGAGTAGGTGTCCTCTTTGACATCTAAGTAAACAAACAAGTATTTTGGATGGAGAAAAATAAGAATCATTATGAATGAGGACAAAATGTTCTAGCTTGTGCCCTGGCACTCTCTCCTTGGTTTTTATTTACATATACAAATTATCATCATTTTAAGGTAGCTTTAATGAGAATAAATTATAAATTAGTTTCATTCTTTTCTGGTTTATCAAGATATTGGCACCTATATGTTCATCCTACTTCATTTTAGCTTTCTGAAGCTCTGGGAAAGGATTGCTCTGCATTTTGCCAACAGCAGAGCACTGCTGGCTTTCATTAGTAGGGGCCAAATTCTTTCACTTTTGTTCACAGTGATTAATGCTGAAATAAATGGAACTTCTTGCAGTATTCACTGTGAAAAGACTAAGTATGCTCAGATACCGACTACAGTAACAAAGTGTCTGCTGTTTGACTGCGCTCCCTCTCCCTTGCTGGAACAGGCATGGAGGGCATGGGGGGAATTAAGCTTTAATTCTACTCATACAAAGGATGGTACTTTATTGTTGTTATTATTAATAACAAACTGTGTTCTCAAAGTGCTTGGAACCAAAACCTGGATGGAGCTGAAGTACAGTCTTTGCCCTCAGGAGATTGCAAACAAAATATAAACCAGGACACCGATGGAGAGAAGACCTGATTGGGGTAGGAAGGGTGGAGTATGAGAAAGTAATAAAACAGTCCTGGCCAGAGCAGTAACAGCTGGAGTACTTCTGGCACACCAGAATTAGGGTTTGGAGGCACTGATGAAAAGTGAGTTAGCAAAAGAGTCTCCAAGGAGGTTAATGTGGTATCTTTATATATTCAGAGGACCAACTTTCAAGAATCAGGGGCATTTTTAACAAAAGCACACACACACAAAAAAGAGTATTTGAAAACATAATGAGTAGACAGCAAAAGCTGGGATCCTGTACACACACACGTTGTGGGAAGAAAGCTTTTAATATTGAACAAATAGATTAGGCAAGGGAAGGCTCTTCAGACTTCAGTCAAGCAGCCTCTACTTGATGCAGCATAAATGCAGGATGAGGTACAATGAGCAGTGAGTGCAGAGAACTGCCAGGGTGTTTGCATTTGGGATGCAATGCAGTAGACCAGATTGTGTCTATCAAGGCAGAGTAAATGGGAACAAAAGTGAAATGGTAAATGTGGGATGAAAATTTTTTCTACAGCAATCAAAAATTTTCACCTGGAAACCTCCTTTTGACAAAACCCATTGTTTCTTAAAGAACAAAAATTAGAGAAATCATACATTTTTTTCTGAAAAATAACTGCTATTTTCCTGGGTTTAACACAGCATGATTTTCATATCTGGCCAGCTTTAACGTGCACTTTTCTCTCCATCTTGCATTCTGCTTATATCTAGCTCTTGCCGGTTATTTTTTAATAACCCCTCTACCTCTCCAGTCTCTTGTACTAACACAGTCTAAATTGTCACAGGACATTATAAACTCCAGGCAAAGGTCCTGCGTGACAGGTAGGAGGTTGCTCTGTTATATGAGAATGGTGAAAAAGGGGACAGGGAGGCAGCTGTAGTACAAATGATGACTGGATGGATTGCCCTCTGAGTAAACAGGGCACTTCTATGGAACAGTAGACAACGAAGCTGATGCTTCAGCTGAAATCCTGAAGAATTGCAGCCACAAGAGCCCTTACACATTTTTCAGATAACAGAGCAGAAGGGACAAAACAAACCAAGTGCCAATAAACTTTCACTTCCTTTCGTAAGATGCTCTGTGGATGTCTTTAAAATATATTACAATGAAGATATGAAATCCTGTGCTGAGCAAAGCCAGTCTCTGTAGAAATAGCCAATTCTTCAATGATTAAGCAACTGGGAAAGTGGACTACATTTTATATGTGTATATATATTGGTTTTTTACTGGAGCTGAGCTTGAAATTTTGAAGTGATTAATGCTCTTGAATAAGTGAGCAGCTATGTTGAAACACAAAATGTCTCAGCACAGAATATTGCCCCTGTTCTTCTCATTCCAGCTTCTTTTTCCCCCTCCTCTTCAGTCACTTGACAAAAATATATTATTTAAAACTACATCTTTCTTTGCTCTCAAAGTGCTCATTTCCTTAATATTACATGGGGACCTTGTCTAAACCACAATTTTTAATTTTTTTCCTAAACTTACAACTGTTATTACCATCACAGTAGAAATAATTGGAACATTTGTGTAAAAAAGCCTTGCCTTGCAGCAGTCAATGGCAATTTAGCACACACCATAGCAGGATATTGGTTCAGAGACCTGGGAGCTTTTTCTCTTCTTTTTTTAATAACTCTCCTGGATTAAACAGGAAAACATGATCAATCTTGACAGCAGGTTCTAACAACAATGCAAGCAAATTGTTCCCCAAACCAATTTACTTATAAGAGTAAGAACTTTTTTTCAGATACACAAATACTTTGCTGCACACACATTTTGAGTAATCAGGCTACTGAGTGATGGCAGCATATTGCCAAGTATCAATATATTGCAACCTTCATCACTGGCTGCACAGCTACTATTTTAACTTATTTAACAGATTTTGAATATGCATATTTAATAGAATTAAAAAGCAATGGCACTCATGTTTTTGGCCAGTAAATAAAGAGTGTTGTGGCCAGTTGCAATAGCAAATAGAATTTCAGGCAGGAAGATTATAATGTCCAGAATCAAAATTGGCTGGGGCCCAAGCCAATCCCTATTAACCTAAACAGTTCTACAGGATCTTGAATCACGAAAGCTGATTTTAAATTTCTTCTTGATTCCACAATAAAGAAGGGCTAATTGTCTGTCCACAGTATTGTCTGAGTCTCATTTGAAGTGAAGGCTGGTGACGATTCGATTGTAAGCATCATTTCCCACAGCTCCATTGGGAAGGTTTCCCAGCCCGCCCAGAGCCTGCCTAAGCCCACTCCATCACCCAGCTCTGGCATTACAGAACTCTCTGTTCCAGCAGGCTGAGTGGTACGGCCATTCCTGAGAGTATAAAGGAGCTTAAGCTTAGGAAGAATGCCTGTTTCATGACATTTAACATATCTGGGTATTCCCACTGAGAAGCAGGATATTCATGCTGTGAAGAAGGGGCTGGACTAGGTGGATCTGCAGCTCTTTCTGTCCGAAAATGTCCCTGTTTCTGTGAGAACGTTTTGGTAGTGTCAGGCAGCACCTGTATTCCATTAACTCCAAAAGCATTTCAGTGTTTACAGTAACCAGGAAATGTCCATGTCTGTGTTATATTAACAAGTCAGCAGTAACAATTGCAGTTTCAGTTTTTAGAGCTATGCAGAGAAGGGTTGACTCTGAGTAGCTGAGGGTTTTACTTTTTTGGGTTGAAACACGAAGAGGCCTGTAGTAGTGCCCTTGAAACCATTACAGAAAGCTTTGGGGAAAAAAGTCACCAAATGATGTCTAATAGTGCTTCAGTAATGCCTTCACATAATCAGGTAGGCAAAAGCATAGCTACAAATTGCAAGTCTGAAACAATACTTGTGACAACAGATTTGTAGCTCCTTCACCTTAGTTTTGTTTGCTTGTACTCTTCCTGCCTACTGCATGTAAGGGGGTTTGCATAATGGCAGAGTTTCATTCAAGATTCATTATCTTGGAAAGAAAACTGTGTTATATTTTTATGTGGACTATACGACACATGCGCAGAGAGGTAAGCCATAAGGTGTCACTGCATAGTAGGCAGCAGACTTTATAGGAGCAGTGATGTGATGCTGGAGAATTACCGTCTATGTAAAAGAAATCACCTGTGACAAATTAAAGCATAACTNAAGACATTTCTCCTTGACTTCATTTAAGTGCCATGCAAATGAAGGAGATATGCATTCAGAACTGTCCCAGGAGGCAAGAAAATGTTGTTACTTTGCCTGTACGTATTGCTGGTTCCAAAGTTCATTTTTTCAGTATCGCAATGACTTCTAGTGAAATCAGTTTCTACAGATGATGTCGGAACACCTTTGCAGTGCTGCAGGTACAGCTGTTGCTCATCTTGTTTACTTACACTACTGTCATGCAGATTAATTTCAACACCTTTTTGTCATTTTAGGCTGACACAAATCTGTTCAGCAGTAATTACCTGAGATTGTTATACATTTCAGGGACTATTTTTGACTCATTTACATTACAAAAACCCAAGCAAATTGCTTGGAGAATAGATGCTAAAGGGATTGTAACTCAACAGGATCTTACCGCGGTGATAGCTTTTGAGACAGAAGATCAGTTAATTTACCTGACAGAGAACATTTATATTAAGTAATCCTTGGTTTGATCAAAGTTATTAGATACACACTTTCAGAGTTCAGGTCTTAAAAATATGTGACTGTCAATGCTAAAGGGAAAAAAAAAGTGTCAGAAGTAAATATGAAAACCAAACACTAGTATACTTCTGACTCATACTGGAGGCTATTTCCTATTTCTATTCTGAAATGTTGCTAAATGGTTTTAAAATGATCTAGAGTATTTCACTGCTGCCAGTCAAGTTATAAAGAAAACTGTTTCATCTAGGAAACATTATCCTTCTTTAGGACTTAAGTAGATTTGGGTTTATCCACCTCTTTCCTGTCTTATAGCTTATCTTTTATAGCTGGGCAAGATAAATGCAAAATAGGTTGTATGTACTACTGGAAAGTAGTAATAGGCTCTTTGCTTTGCACAAGTATGAATTACCCTTTTAACGCAGAATTGC
>VYZR01094510.1:21336-35446 GCA_013400675.1 Oxylabes madagascariensis
CTCAATAATCACCAGGGACAGCCTCCATTCCTAAAAGAAGTACTCTAATCATTCTTAAAAAAAACCCCAACAAACCAACACCATAATTTAGACCAAACACTAGTGACAGTCTCACATTAATGGTGAAGTTATTAATTTGATGAAGTAATTGCAAAAATTACCGAATGCTTCACTGGAAAATTTCATCTAGTATGGGTACGCTCACCATGTTTCTTCAGAATATGTGAACATAAAGCTCTCAATTTCTTGCTGATTTGATGATCCTCATTAATTGGGGGAAAAGGTTCCAGCACAGAGAGTGTGCTGCTTTTTCTCTATCTTGCATACATTGGATAGCCCTATGACTTAAAGGTGAGTAGGAATTTAGTGCCACATTTTTTCATGGGGCAAGTAAAATGATTGTATCATCCCTGCTTACCATCCTTTTCTGACTTCTCTGAATGCTTCTTTTTTTAGACAGTTTTGTAATGTTGATGAAGCTGGGCATCACTGTAATATAGTTCCCTGAATTTACATGATTACATTATAATAATATCAATGCTGGTTTTTTATAGTTCATATAAATCAGTGTTTTATTTGCTGTCACAACTAGTGCTGCAAATTGAACAGCTGTTTTCACTGAGCAGTTTTAATTAAGCTGTCCATAATGCTGCCTAGATATTTTTCTGATCTGGTAACACTTCGTTAAGTATGCAGTATCAGTGAACACTTCAGATCATTCCTGGACATTATCTCACACTTAGGTAAATTGAAATCCCATCTTCACTGATGTTGTCAAATCACCTTGTTTTGGTGATTTGAATTTGGTTTTCAGAAATCTTTCTAATCTTCAGGGCCCTTGGAAATCTTGAATTTGCTACAGATTTTGCCATCTGTTCACTCACTTGTCAAGATAATGAAGCTTTAAATGATACTTGCCCTAGTAAAATCCTTTGGGCAAGCTATTATTAGCCTCTCTTTATTCTGAAAACTGACAAGTTCAATTTATGTGTCTTTGGATCTTTTATGAAGTTTATGTTCTGTGACCAAAATTTCCTTCCCACACTGATTTCTCACATTATTTCATCTCTGCTTTGAATATCTCTGGAATATTTTAGTTTGGAAAGCCAAGATAAGTTTTATCTCTTCCTGTTTTTCTGTGCAAAAGCAGCTTCTTTTTTCTTTTTACAAACCCATACTGGATCCTACATCGATATTCTCATTTGGGAATGTTATAGATTGCTTTGGTTTTTTAGAAACTTATGATAATTAATATGGGAAGCAGTAATTACTTTTGTTGCCCACAATTACTTCTTTTCAACTTTAAATATGGGTATAATTTCATCTCCCCTGGACAGCTGAACCTGATGAATGTGTTCCAACACTTCCATGTTTAGCTCCATTTCTGACAGTGGAAATTTCTTTTTCTCTTATTTGCAAAAAAGACACCAGAATGTACTCATATCCAGGGATTAAGTCTGTTAAGGAAAAGGCATTAAGGAAATACTCTGTCCAGGCACAAAAATTTCATGGTTTTATAAACTATGCCCCTAAGTCTTAGAGTGTAAGTCCCTTTCCAATTTTCAGAAGTGGTTACAAATTGTCGTCTGAGAATACAAACAGGAATCTGGAATTTCAGCTTTTGGTCCACAGTTTTTAAACCTTGCTTATTATTACCCAGAAACTGGGCTAATCTCCAGTCAGTCAAGAAGACATAACCCATGGGTGATGCAATGATAGACTATGATATGTCCGTTAACCAGCAGAAAGAAAAGCAAGAATTTGTTTTGATTGCAAAGGTGGAGAAGAGGTATTATGCATGGGTTTAGAGGTCTTGCAGAGCCATTTGCCCATTTCACTGAGAATCAGAGAGAGGTAAGATGCTCTGGACAACACAGACGTATGGTATAGAGGCAACAGGAAAGGCAGAAGGAAGAGAAGGAAGGAAGGAAGACCACTATAAGGCATCATGAGTAAGTGAGTAATCAGAGTGACAGTGACTTTAAGAGGAAACTAAATAGGGGTAAGGAGGAAAAACTAAAACTGGATTTTGCAAAGAAGGAAATGTAGAGAAAGAGAACAGATGCAGGGGAGTCCAGAAGACTATCACAGACAAAACCAGCAGGTGGGATTTGTGCATGGTGTAGAGAAGTGGGCAGTGAACAAAATGGTCTCGATGCAATGATCTCTGTTTGCACTGCTAGTCCAGGTTAACAGAATCAACCGAGTTAACTTTAGAATGCTTGGTTTTGCACTTCATTCATTTTAACTTCATCTGTGAAACAGAAATGTTAATAAAATTTCAAAAGCAACGTATTTCCCTTCCTTGGATTTTGGACACCCACTGTTAAAAGAGAGTTGAGGAAAGTGGGAAGGTGGGTTGGAAACACATGTTCCTGAGAGAATGTCTCATTCCATCCCAAACCAGCTGCCTAGAAGAGGTGCTACAGTGGGCCTATGGAGCATGACTTGATCTAACTGAAAAAGATGCTACAATTCGAAAATGCCTCTCCACCCCCACTTACAGAAGAGGTTCTTTGAAAGCCATCTTGGACTGGAGGTATCAATTCCATCTCACATTTCCTGTTTCTGTGGAATTCTGATAGTATTTCAGTATTCAACCCTTTTAGACTAATTTGAAAATCTCAGATTGAGTGTGCTTCAGTTTCACTCTAGTCTTTTCAAAGTCTCTAATACATCTAAAAGCAAATTCATCATGATTCTCAATAGAATTTATGTGCTGAAAGCCTATAACTTGTTTCTTCCTTTGTTGCTTTTTAACATGGGCTGTGTTTCGATGTGGAGACTTAGGAATTGTTTTGCTGTTGAATAACAACTTTTCTCTTGCAACACCAGCTGTAAAACATGAACACCTTGTTGGATCACACTCCAAAATCTAAATGGGCATCCTGCCAAAGCTCGGGGCTTTCTTTTTGTTTTGACTGTTGCAATGTTCTTGTTTCTGTTAGTTTCACGTTCCTACCACTTGTGTTTTTCAGACACCTATGGCCAAACTCAGTGAAACTCCACTGAGCTCACTGAAGCTGCAACAGAAGTGAATTTGTCTCAGTATGTCTGTAAATGAACCAGTCATTTAAGCTGGAGAGTGACATTGATAAGCAATAACAGCACAGGAGTGGTGAAAGGAAGATATCTCCTCGTTAGTTTTGGACAGTTGACACTAACTCGTTGTCAGATAAGTCTTACTGACTGTGGGAAAAGCTGAGTGGGAAAAGTCACACTCGCTGCCTGCTAACTGTAGGAGGAAAACAGATCTGGAATGCAGAGGAAATCTTGACATTATCTGTTCCCCCAACCCCTACCAGCCAGGCAATCAAAATAGCTAGCTGAGTATTGGCCGCCTCTGTTCCTGGCCCAAATAAATGTGCTTTCTCGACAGAGTTTTTGCTCACAGAAGAGGAGGCAAAGAGAAGGAAAGAGTCTGAAGTGGGTGTGGGGGAGTGTTTCCTGCCAAAACCCAGGAGAAGCTTCTCTGTGACATGTGAAAGAATACTAATGACATAAGCCTAGTGCTGTAAATGGAGGTGGCTCTGCCATTTCCAAAGGACAGCAATTCATGCCTGACAGCCCTGCAGCCCTGAACTCCAGTTCTTCATCGCTCCACTTGGCCTCCATTGACATCGCCAAGGACAGTGTGCCAGACTCTGGTAAAAGAAGGATCAAACCCAGGGGAACAAAACCACTGGAAAGAACTTCTCTGTTTGCATCCAAATTGTGTTGTTTAAGAATAAAGTGTTGCCATTTCAAATGAACACTTGCAGAGTAAATTTATTTCCTTCTGAGCCGTTATAAGACACAGGGTTTATCAAGACATAAGGAAGCACAGTATTCTATACTTACATCAATGTATCATATATACCTCACAAGAAATTAGAGACAGTCTCACGTACTTCTGTATACACTCACTTACCTAGGTGTAGCTTAATACTCTGGATATCATCCCTATAAGGCTGTTGTCACACTTAAAAAAATCCAGAACTATGGGGTCATAGAAGAGGATCACAGCAACAAAAGCAACAAACAAAAAGGTGCACTTTAAACCATGCTACTGAATATATTGAGTTCTCCAATACATCACCCAGCCATTGAGTGTACTGCATCACTTCTGTCTGTCTTATAAATAGGTGAAAATATAAACCAGAAGTTTATTTTAATTCTGGAAAGTCATGTTACATTTTTCTTATCACATGAGAGTCCAGAGAGCTGCAAATTGAAGATTTTGACCATGTGTTGGTCAGCAGACAAGTAAAGTGTGTGAAAGTAAGGGCCAACTTTATGTGCTATATGTTTATCAAACCAACAGATCCCAATATCATTAGTCTGCTAGAGATGCCAAAATACCTATGGTCTTATGCCCGCTTTGCCTACTCAAAGAGCCTGGAAATCAAAATTTGTGGCTTCTCTTGATAGAGTCCTGGCATGGACAGTAAGGCAGCTACTTCTGGTGAAGGCTGAAAAGAAGACCAGTTGGTTGGGGGATGTTATAATTATTTCTTTCTGTATTCCTTCCTTACTGCTTTGGGAAGCAGGCACAGAAGAAACATTTCTCTGAATCTCTTCCTCCTATTTTGTACCCCAGACCTTTCTGTCTTTTTTTGACGGGAGTGAATCACCGACATCCTGTAGACACTCATTCTCTGATTTTTCTGTACTAAGAAGCCTTGAGCTGCAGCTGGCTGAGCCAATGCTGACCACTCAGGTGAGTTTTTGGGCATGCATGAGCATGTACAGAGGCTCTCCATACAGCCCCAGTGCTATTGTAAGCCCTTCCTGGGCTTAGCATGAATAAATGACACAGCAAAGAGCATCTGGCAGGATGGGGTCTGTAACCTGGACACCAACCAATTAATGAACCAACATGAATGAAAATAACCTCCTGAGAAATTATTTGAACACTGAATTAGAAACAAATGTAAATGTTTTAACTCACTTTTTTGTATAAAAACTATCAATGATAATGTAAGGCTATAAGGTTTGTGAGGGAAGGACTTTGTTCTGCCTGTATCATGCTCACAAGGACACTACTCTGGGCCTGAGGCCAATTGTCACTACCTCAGTTAAAAAAATTTATATATAATAAATGACCTTATTAGCAATCCAAGTAAGTAGCATTTTTAAGAGTTTCCTGAAAGAACTACATACATTTTATGAAATATAACCTTTCCCCTTATATATATATATATATAGAGAGAGAGAGTCTCCCATTTCCTCAGCTACTTAGAGAGGTTGCTTGATTCTGAAATCCCTGAAAAGTAGAGGCTATTTTTTTTCTTTACAGATACAAATAATTTTCTCTACAGCTAAAAATGAGCTCATTAAGCCTCATTAAGAGACTAACTATAATCCCAAAAAGTTGCTGGTGACTGCAGCTGGCACAGAGTTTTACTCTACAAAGAAAAAATCCCTGATTTTCTACAGGATATACCTGCAAGATTCTATGCTAGAATCAGCTTACTTCTCAGAGTTAAGTCAGAGAAACCTTATATAACAGTGTCTTCGGGAACGAAGAAATACTCCAGGGTAGGTATGTACTCAATATAAATTAATATCAAATAAAAACCTAAAGCCATTACCTTCCCAAACTCTTTGTCAAAAGCCTACACTTCATGAAGGCTGGAATAGTAGATTCACATCCACTTAATAATACCCACGTGTAAAACAACCTTTTGGCCATCTGTTTTCTTGAACTTGCCTTTCCAATCGCTCTGCCTTCATAAAGACACACAGCCAAGATCACAACTGACAGATGCCATTATATGCAATGGAATTAGATATGGGATGGCTTTGGTATGTCTTTTGCATTCATATGCAGCCCCAGTCTCCTCCTCTGGCTGCATTTCAGCAGTGGCTTGACAGCATGGCGGAATTCACTAATTTGTTTATGCCTTGTGCTGAGCATTCAATAAATACCAGCATCTCTATGTGCATTTCTCTCATAGCAGCTCGCTGGCCTGGGTGGAATCTAATACAGAGAACAGGAAGGGCAGAGACTGGATGGTTTTCAGCTGAAAAGCCTTCCAAAGCAACCCTCCTGTTTCCTTAGTAGTTGACATCAACACTACATAGCTCTTTGTCCTCCTCTAGTGGTCCCGTTATATTTAGGGAGAGGCTTATGCAGTGATGACTTCCTTCAAACCAATGTAGTCATTAACCCGCTGCAAGCTGTTGAGGCCCATGCCTAGAGGTCCTTTGTTTGGTTCTGACATGAGCCACGGTTCCATGGTGCTCACCGAAGTGGAAGGAGGCGCCTCTGCTCACAGCCAGTCACAGCTCCACAGGCTCTGTGTGTCCCTGAGTCATGGCCATCTCCTCTGGGCAGAGGCTGCGCCACGGCAGGTTGTTCAATAGCGGGAAGGAGTGGCATGGTCTGACTGCAACCCCACTAAGGGTCCTATGTTGCAGAAGTCTAGAAGCTAACTGCTTTGTTTGATTGCTTTATTGTCCCAAATGCTTTGCAGTATGTTCCAGCCAGAAGCTTTTCTCTGTGTTTTCCTGCCTGACTTGCAAACAAAGAAACTGCAAAATCCATCTTATGTGTTGAGCTGTTCAGAGAGATGATGCATGTCACTGATGCAGCACAAAACCTTAAACATCAGTCCTTAGGAACTGATACTGAAGAGTTAAATAACAAAAGCTGAACCTAAAGAATTGTTGCAAGGGAAATTGTTTCCAACGGGAAACACTAAAATTGTTGGAACTGCTACCACTAGAAATGCTTTCGGTGAAGACAAAAGGTTCCTACCATATAGATTATTCTTTGTTTGTGTGTCTCTCAGAGCTGTAATGCTCAGTTAGCATAATAAAAAGCAAAAGGTTTATTTTGCTGCCTGTATACTTTAACATTGGTTAAAGGTTGTCTAACCTTCAAACTTTTGCAGTTATATCCTGCACAGGAAATAAAACACAAGGACATACATAGCTTGCATTGTGGCTATCGGAGAGGTCTGAGGGAAAGGTCTAATTGAAACAGAAAACAAATACACTTTTAAATTATTATTATTCAGTGAAAATTTTCCAGGCAGTTGTTGCTTTCAAAATGTCTGCCATGACTCTTGGAAGCCCCCAGTTCAAAACAAATTGGCTGCTCAGGAGCAAGGGAGCTGAATATGGCTGTCTGTCTGCAACCTTTGTCAGGCAATTGTTCAGTCATAGAAAAAAATAACTCGAGAATCCTCTGCCTCCATGAACTTAGTTGCTGGAAACCAACACCACCTAACTCCAACAGAGGCAAAACTTAAGAGCAATTTATCAATCTGAATTAGATCGCTTTTTACAGCAAGGTTCCTGTCACATCTCAAGAGTTGTTACAAACCCAGCTGCTTAGTGTTCAGCTCTCCTTAGGAGTCCAAGCTGTAACCAAACTGAGTTAGAAAAAATGCTTATAATATCTTAATTCTGAAATGACCTATATTTTGTACAATTATGGACTAGATATTATTTTCAACATTTATCATCTCTATTTTCTGTATTTTTCTTTCTCATTTAAAATGTTGACAAAAAATCAAATTCACAGAAAGAACCATGGAGCAGGGAAATAGAGAAAGATATTTAGAATGACATTGAGTAGTTGCATGTGTATAAAGTGTTTTTATACATTGCTGCTTTACTGTTTTAGAAATGTCTTACATAAAATTCAGAGTATTTCTTAAAGGATCAGGCTTTTGTCTATAATTCACATACCAAAACAGTAAACATATACATTTCTAATCTATACCTGGCTGTTTTGGTTTGTTGGGGTTTTTTTGAGAAACAGCAATATCTCATTTTCCTCTTTCTTTTGAGAGCAGAATATCCCAGTGTGCCCTCAACTGCTCCAATACATCAGTAAGAGTTGACCAGCAAAGATTTGCCTTTTTAGAAGAACAAAGAAGGGCTTTATTCTATCATTTCTGATTATGAAAGAAAGAGGCAATCTCACTCCCTAATTTTGGAAGCCAGACTGGCACTGCAGGAAAGTTAGAACTGGAGCCAAATGAAATGACTCTCTGATGCACTGACTGCAGGACAAGCACCAACTCCACCTACTTCTAATCTGAGCAACACAGAGCATAACTAGTTAAGCATAAACCAAACAGTTTACTTTCACTCCTCAGGAAAACAGCCTGTTCATTTTTCAGTCCAAAGTAAGCACCTCCACTTTGTGCTGGAAACATGTCAAAGTGACCCCGCTCTGCTTTCTAGTAAGTGCACGGGATCATTGGATAAGCATGTTTTATCTTCCCCAGTTATTTAAGGTCAGGTTTTCAACTTGGGTAAACTTTTATAGCTGGAGTAATGACAGCATGAGACACAAGTACTGCCTAGGTATTGCAAGGCACTGCTGAATGTCTAATTCAGCTGCTGCTCCTCCGTGAAGAGGATGAGAAGAGGGGTTTCACAGTCACAGCCTCAGCTCTACCACCAGCACACTTACCAGACATCCATGGCAAGTGAAAGGCTGAAAGAGATCACCTCTATCCCCACACGAGTAAGAGGAAAATCTCAGAATAGGACATGGTTCTGTGAGCCACATCCATTTCCCTGTTCAGAGTGTGATTAGCTCATAGTTCCCGCCCAGAGACTGCAGCAAAGGTTAAATAAAACCATGAGCATAAAACCTTATATGACTAAGGAAACATAAAAACATGTAATCAGTTGAAACTACTGTACTCAGGCTTGATTTTGTGATGAATCAAGCACCTCCATTTTCTAACAAGAGCCAGATGGAGTTACAGCTCCCTCCCCTTTTCCAGAATCAGGCCTGTTGTTAGCAGTTGTTTATATACAGCTGCTACATAGCACAGTTCTGTTTCTTACACTATGGAGTCCTCTCCTTGAAGTCAATTTGCATTATGCCTGGGCAAATATTGCAGCATCAGGCTGCTCATTAAAGCCCTGGGACCACTACTGCCCTTGTTTGAATTTTGCATTATATCAGTCAAGGATACACAATTATCCCTGGAGTACTTCTGAAATGGCCAAGGTCACATGAGGATTTTATCGTATTACTGCAGTGCACCATCTTCCTTGCCAGCCCATTGCTGTTCTGCTACAGACTACATTACCATGCATCAGCAAATACACCAGCACGCTGCTATATTTAGTGTTTCATACATACCACTAAAATAGCGGATGTGTCAGCTTTTAATCCGACTTCAAATTTTTGTCAGCAAAGTGAGAGCTCATTTTCCCTACCAGTGATGAAGTGTGCTCTGCGTTAGTCAGCTTGAACTATGTGGTGAACTTTAAAATACAATAGGCAGCTAGAATGCTCAATCTGAGTGGAATGTTTTTTACTAGGACACATGATGGGGGATAGTAAGGACACATGGCATCAGTCAGCCAGGTTTTAATAGTGATTGCCACAGGCTACCTACAAACCCAGCAGCAATCTGATGGCAAGAGGAGCAGCTAAGCAAGGTGTTCTCTGGGATACCACAGCAATTAGGGCCTCCTACATTGCAAGGGCAGAAGAGATAGGTGGTGCAGACTGGGTTTGGTGTTATGTACCTGGCAATATGAGAAGAAAAGCATTGATGATGATGACTTCAACAGAGTAGTCTATTGCACAGCAATGGGACTGGGGCAGTCCTATTAAAGGCATCATCTATTAAAGACAGCAGGAATGTGGTTTAGTGGCTGAAACCACAGGTACCACCAGGATAGCCACATTCATTCCCAAAGAAAGCAGAGTTCAGTGGATGAATCTGGTGTTTTTACAGGTCTTGGTAAAGCCACAGAACAGGGTATTTTTAACATATTTGTAACACCTGCTTACTAACGCCATCGCATACAAGCAGTACAAGTGTGAATTGCTTTCCTCTTTACCACTTCCACAGAAAGCCAACAGACAAGTTGCTCACCTCAGGCCAAGGGTGAGCCTGTCTGTGTGAAACCAGCTTTCCCACTCCAAACTGCTTGTCCACTCTTGCAACTGCCCCTTGCACTTTGCTAACTACATCTTAAAGGGTTGTGGGCAACACCACATTTGCAGCCTAGATCTAAGTCCGAATAACATATTTACTTAATAGTGTGAAACTATATAGATATATAAATTTCCAAGTGTTTGTGGAACTCCATTGCAGCCCAACCCAGAGCTGTTCATCCCAGCCCCATGATGCTGTGGCAGGACTGTTCTCTGCCACAGCCCTGCCCAGCCATGTGACCCAACTTGCAGAGTGGTGTCCCATCCCATCCTTGACCCATCCCTGTCCCCAGGCCTCATCCTGGAGCTGTCTGACCTCTGTTGCTGTGTCTGCCCCAGTCCCCAGGGAGCCACCGGCTCATGTTGCATCCTGTCATGATTAAAGGAAACAGAAAGCAGAATAAATTCATGCCTCTAGAATCACATCTCACCCTTTTTATTTTTATTTTTTTTTCTGAATGGTTAGATCATCATTAATTCCAGTGCAGGCACTGTTATAAGTACCAATGTAATTACATCTGGAAGTAATGACACAAGGCCTGGCAAGCATGCAGTGACACTGCCAGCAATACTGGTATTTCAAATGAGGTTCCCTGGTGTGGCTGGGCGGTCTATGCAGCTGTAGCTTTTCTTATACACATTTTGAGTATCCTGCTTAACTTACTGGGAGGCACCCACTACAAATCCAGGTAATGGAAGCCCCAAAATATTGCATTTATTTGAGGGGAAAAAAAAGTAACATAAAATTCAACAAGAGAGAGAACAGCATTCCAAAGGGCAGGTTTTTTCCCTGTCACACGCAGAAATGGTTTACATGGAGAATGACTGGAAGCTAAGGACAGCCCAGCCTTGGGGAAAGGGCTGCAGAAGTTCCCACCCCAGCTGCAGCAGCTCTGGATGGCCCTGTGCATCCCCAGCTCCTGACAGGCTGGGCTTATAGGTGTTCTTTGGTGGGGAGGTCAGGGTGACCCACTGGCACTCTGGGAAAAGACTCTTTTGGCCTCTGAGAGCTCTGGAGCTCTGACCAAGAAAGCGGTCAGAAGAATAAATGACAAAAGAGAATGAGAAAGAATACGAAGTAAGGAATGTAAGGGAAGAGTGATGCAGAAAACAAACTTGAGTGGAACAGTGGGTGCTGTGTTCTGTGTGCGGCTGATACAGGCAGGACAGGTTTTCTCCTCATGCAAGAAATTCCAAACCAGAAAATTTATTATCCAGAAAGCACAGAAAATATCAGAAATGTTTAGCAACTGCAAATCTGGAAGAAACCCTTGTTCAAGACATAAATTTGCCCTTTTTTGTAATTTAAATCATGTTTTCTTTTTTACCTCTCTTTTTTTTAATACTTCAATGTAACAAATTTCAAAGCTGAAAGATTCAAAGTTAAATAAAATTAACAGTTCTCACTTTGAAGACTGTTAAATCATTGCATGTTGTGACGTGTGTGCCTATTTTACAGAGATGATTTTAAATAGAAATTAATGGATGATAACCTTTTCCTGTAAAATGTTCAATTTGAAGAAATGGACATTTTCTGCCAGAAATATTTTAATGATAAAATTTATTACCAGCTCTACCGTATGCTAGATTTCTATGACTAAAGTTTCGCCTCAGTGACCAAACCGTGTCAGAAAATGATCTGTCATTCTTTCATGCCTGCAGTCATCAGATTTTCAACCACCATTCTACAGTTCTACTGTTAGGATGGGTGCTAAAACTTTATCTCTTTTAGTGACAAAATTAATATTTTCATAAAAGTAAAACAATTAAAAATCAATCATATTATAAAATGGGAACACTGTTAAAATAATTAGTTTTATTTAAAATGCATGTGCCATTGACATGTTTTCCTTTTTTTTATAAAGTGAGGCTTCAGTGGTGCAGAGAGGTTTTGATCCAACAACGAATACAATTAAAACAATTGCTCAATCTCAGAACTTCTGAAATTTTTTTAGCTTTGGAAAAGCCCAGGCATGTGTTTTATTGGCAAATACCATGGTGAATAAATCCACATCCAAATCATAAAGCAGGAAAAGTTAATGTGTATAGAGCTTGAATGAGAATACGTTCATTTACACTATGCTCGGCAGCCTCCATGTTTTGTTGACCTGAAGTTAAGTACATGAGAGTGGAACTGCCTATGGAGACCTGAGTTTTCTAGCCCAGGGTTTCTGGCATTTTGCTAAGCCACGAAGTTTGCCAGCAGAGCCACTGAATCAGTGAAAATGGCTCCAAAAAGCCACGTTCATCTGATTCTAACAGAGTTAAGGGTGGCCCCTGGAATGAACTGCGGATGCAGTTTAGATCAGAGACAGATGCAAGATGAAATCACTGAGTGAACAAACTGGCTTAAACTAGTCCTTCAGGCCAAAAAAGAGATGCTAAGTCATCTAGGGACAGGGGTAATTACAGCAGCGATGTCCAATTGCTTTCCTTTTAATTGGCACACACTGCGTACATCCTGACTAACAAAACAGAAAATGCAGTCAGAAATGGGTGACTCCAGAGGTCAGTTGGTTTATGACTGAAATATTTCTAGCTGGCAAAGACTTTTGTGGGAAGGAGGATTCACCTAGACTTTGGGGACATTTCTTTTTGCAAAACTGTGAGACTGTTATTAAACCCCAGTAACCCACATTCTGGGAAGCAGTTCCTTTTCTCTGTATTTCTTAATTGTGCTTCATTACAATTTAATAAGGACATTTACTCTCAATTAAGCAAATCATCCAAGCAGTTTCTTACGCCTGTTGCAATTAATTGGTTTTGTCAAATGTGGGTTTAATTGTGTGTTAAGTATCTTGCTGAACCAGGATCTGTGTGCATACATATCTGTCTACCCAAACCTTTCCTTAGCTCCTAGCATGATAATGTATGTGCAGTTCAGTGTATCTGAGTCTTTAGCTCTGCTCTGGTCTTGGTGCCTCACTGGCCCTAAACAATTCCTCCATAATGGTCAAACCCACTAATGCTGTCAATATTGAAAAATGCTTCAACCTGATTGTGGGCTCCTGCCAACGGAGAAATCAGGCATTGTGACTCTGCCACTTGGGACATGTGGGTCCTGGGAGGCTGTTAGATTTTTTGAAAAATGTGGCTCTGTAATGAGCCTCTTCCTAAGATTCAGCTGCTGAGTGACTGAGACAGAAAAAGCTCTGAGGTGTTCCTCATCTTTGCTCACGTCTCGCACACACACACCAGTGCCTGGCAAGACCTTGAGTCCTATGCTGACTCCAGTAACAAATGCTTGGGTTCATCCCCATTATTTCAGAACTTACCTGGCAAGGTATAAGTCAAAAGGTGATGAATTTTCAGCTTTCCTAAGAACCACTTTAATCCTACACCAATAGGTCATGAACAGCAGCATGGAAACGATTGTCACAGATGCACTGAACACCCATGTAATAGCAGAGACTCCCTGGGTCCTCCATCAATGCATGCATGGTTGCACAAGCCACCAAGAAAATTTCAAGAAGCAATGCAGACTTACCAGCTTCTTCCTTGCACAGCTTCTGAAACAGCATCTGTAAGAAAGTGATTTTTCTTTAATAACGGTACATTTTTTCTTTCAAGTAAGTTCCACATTTCAAGATGACAATCTAAGTAATTATTAATTGTCGCCACCTTACACAAGGCATAAAATCCAGAGCTTATCAATAAAAATCATGCAGAATAGCTAGCTTTGCTTGCTAATGACAACCTGGCAACCACTCTCAAATCAGGTTCACCTGTCTTGCAGTGAGTGAGTCTGGGAGCATACTCTACAAGCAGAGTATATGCTGCAAGGATACATGAGGTACAACACACTGGAATATGCCTGAAAGGGTCTTGCAATGCTGGTGGGGCTCAGGGAGCAGACAGGCTGCTAAAAAGTTGTGTAGGCAGCTCTACTGATGGGTAAGAAGCAGGACACTGCGACTTGGAAAGGTAGATGCATGTTTCCTGTTCATCTGTGACCAAGAGAGGGTTGCTCTGCCTGAGGCTTGTGGGCAAACTGACTTGCCATATTGTTTTCTTCATATTTTTCACTCTGTTTCTTTGGGTTTGCCACGCTAAATGAAAGGAGTGCCATTAACACCATGCTAGGATGCACCTCTTGGTCCATTACTTTTCTCTTTAATAGCTTTCAGTGCCCAAATGAGGAGGTTGTTGACAGTGATTAAATGCTTTTCTTTTCATAGATCCATCAACTCTCTCAGCAATGCAGGT
>VYZR01094524.1:6814-36507 GCA_013400675.1 Oxylabes madagascariensis
GGCTATAATGTTCTGTGGACAATTATCCTCATGCCTGAACATTTTCTTTACACAACCATTGTGTTTTGGGTTTTTTTTGTTATTAAATTGTCCTTGATACTCAAGTTGCTTTTTTCACAGAGCACAGGAGTTATCACAGTCAGCAGTGTATTATTACCTAGGAAGGTCAACACTTTCCTGACAGAGTTTTCTCTTCATCCACGTGGAAATGGCATTATGGAAGTGGCAGCTGTGATCAAAAATGAAAATTCAATATTATTTATGCAATATCCATCCAAATCATAATTACTTAAACAATGCAAACCTGCTTACAGGTGCTGCAAGATCCACGCTACTCAATTCCATGCTTTATTCTGGATGATCTGCTTTGCCCTGTGGAGTTAATAATTTCCTCTAAAAGGGAAGAGTGTTTAAAGCAGGTGTGATTATGCCAGCTAATTAGCATTCCTTCCTCATTGTCACATCCTGAGAGAGAGGGGATTTTTACTCTCCTTTTTTTCCCCAACTTTAGATGGTTTGATGTAGCAACACCCCCTCAGAGTCATCTCTCTCATTTCCAAATGAATACATGGCTGTGATATATATCTATCTAAGCATATCCCATCAGATTTATGTGCTCTTCTATTTATTCAGTGGTGTTCATGCCTCCAGGCAGTACTTGTGTGCCACACAGGATTATGGCCATGAGCAGAAGGTGTGGTTGCCCTTAGCAGTGTTGGCAGGAGACTGAAGTGACACCAACCCAGGAACTGGATTTTGGTGATCTTTGTGCGTCCATTCCAACTCAGGACGTTCCATCATTTGAAATACCCAGGGGCTGTTGAGAGTTCTGGTGAAAGGCTGGTGGAGAACATCCAAAGAAGTGAACCAGAAGGAGAAAGAAACCAGTTCAGTGTGTGATGCCTTCACTGCTGACAGATGCAGGGGGTCTGTGAATAGGATCCTTACTGGCTGTACTTCAGCTCACTGCACTTTATGTCACCCTTGAGAGTGAAGGACACACTGGTGGTTTCTAACATTCCTATATTCCTTCACCAATAAGTGTTTAAATGATTCTCCCTTAATTACAAAACCACAGATCACAGCATTCCTACTGATATTTTACTGCGTGTCCTTTTTATTGTGTTTAAATTTGAAATGTATGTAGTACTTACAGATTTTCCCCTCACAAGTCAACAAATATGTTACTTCAGAGAGACCTTAAACCCTCAGTGCATGAGTCAGATTTGGAGGCAGATTTATGGCATAACAGCCATTGTTTGTTTGCATTACAGCTTTTACCCACAGTGTCCCACAAAATAAAGTGTTCACTTGGTAACAATAAAACTTCCAAGGAATTAATTGCTAGAAGCCTTTGGAAGATACAGAACATACAAGTGGTGGCAGATGACTCTTTATCCCTCTCTTTAATTTGTTTTGGCCATTGATTACAGTGTTTGCAATCAGGGGAAGCACTGTTGAGGGTGGGATGGGCTGTGGGCAGTGCAAGAGTGAGTGATTGGACTGAATTCCATTGTGCAGGAGCCCAGCCTGGCACAGCTTTCAGGAGAAAAATTGAAAGCTTGCCACAGATCAATCATAATGGGATTTTGATATTAACTCACCTCAGTGCTGGGTTGACCCTGAGCCCCACTCCCTCTGCTCTGGGTGGAGTTCATGCTGCATTTAAACCTGGATCTCTCCAAGTGGAATTGCTGTGCTGCAGTAAATGTCCCTCCAAACTGTGCAGTTCTCCACATAGAACCACTGCGGGGGTGTACATGTGCAACAGCTTGACAATGCAACAGGAATTCTCAAGCCTATGACCAGCTAAAAACATGGAAGAAACTGAACTGGACTCTACAGCTTGAATGTATTTGCATACCACAGACATTTATTGTATAATTATTTGATTTGCCCTGAGTGTTCCTGAATGGAGGATGCCCTTTACATTCTCCTCACCAAAAGAATGAAACCGCTGGAGTCAAGGATGCAAAGTGGGAGTGTAAGAGTGAAGCTCTGAGAGCGTGATGATAAAGGCCAGGCTGTGTGTCATCTGAACCTTCCTTTGTCCAGATTCACAGCACCAGGCAGCACCGGGTTGTTCCTTCTCCTATTGACTTCAAAATAGGCCATGAACTTGTTCACCAACTGCAGCTTCCAATCTTATTTGCAAACAATTATCTTGTGAAGTTATAGACAAAAAAATATCTCTTGTTGTAGCAGCCTGGTGCCTGTAGCTCTCTGTAAATGTGATAATTATGATTAGAGAGAGCACACTGAAGTATTAGACCTGTACTAGGATCTAATTACCCACAGTTTCAAATCAAAAGACAGCTAAAAATATTCCATGTGTGGTTTAGTTATACAGGGAAAAATAGCTCCAGGTTCACTCCTTTGGTTGTGGGGATGGGGGTTGAGCTGCAGTGTACACAGGGTTGGGGTGTGGCTCCTGTGTCACCTTTGGGGTGACCCCAGGCAGCTCCCCTGGCCTTCCAGCTGAGCCATGGCTTGGGCTGTGGGCATCCCTGTCCTGCCCCTGAAGTGCCCGTCTCAATACACAGGCTCTCCAGGAAAAAAAGCAGTCACAGACTTGATTTAAAATATCCTCTCACAGCTGCAGTTCAAACGGCAGCTATTTCTGGAGACAAGGCTCTTGAGGCTACAGAGTTAACATGGAACTTTTTAAATGGATTTAAACTGTCTGGTAAGGCAATTACAGCTGGGGAATTGCTACAAAGTCGAATCTTCCTGGAGCCTTGAAAATACAGATTCTGGCTTCTACTTCACTTTTCTTCTTCTTTTTTTTAAAAAAAAAAACCAAAAAAACCTTATCAATTTGGAAATGCTTAAAATCCGTAATGAAAAAGTTTGGATGTGCTGAAAAAGATGAGTGATTAAGATGGGCGTGCTTCCAAAACAACCCAGGACACTTGGCAGAGTGGGTGAAAACAGTTTGTTTTTCACTTCTGACCAGAAGCATTTCAATATGCTTTCAGTAGGAGAGATTTCCAACTCGGAAAGAGGTGTTCTGAAAGTCTTGGAGTCCAAGCTGAAAAATCAATGCAACGTGGGTGCTGAATGCACCTGGGGAGGGAATGAGCAGGGATTGATCAGTGCTGCCAGATAAATAATGTGGGGTCTGTCAGACAACACTGAAATGCAAAATGAGCTATAACCTACTTCCTAACACTCAGTTTTCAAGTAGAATCTTTTGTTCTAATTTTGCTGCTTATTTCCCCCAGTGCACATTCTTTTCCAGGATTTTCACAGCATCCCAGCCCTAAGTGGAGAGCTGTTGGATCACTGGGAAACCAGCAGGGTGAAGTAGGATTCATGTTGTTTTTCTTGCTGGTAAGATTTAAGTTTACTTGTGGTGTTTCTACTTTCTGGAAGGTGGAAATGTGTTTTTGGGCAGAAAAGGGTGCTGTTCTTCAGGTGTGTGTTCAGCCACAGCAAAGGGAACAGGAGCACAGTTAAACCTGCCTGGATTTAAAAGAATGGCAGCTATCACTGCCTTCTCTGTGGGATTTCTCCTGGGATTTTTGGTGAAGGATGATTTGTGAACCCTTCCAAAGCAAGGCCCACTGGTAGTCCAGGTGCAGAAGTACCTCACTTTGGTGTTGAGATCAGGCTTTTGAGTCAGTCAGGGATCAAATTATTTAGTTCTGGAAAGATACAGAGGCACAATCTGGGCATCGGTGAAAGTAAATTGATAAGGTTTCTGTGGAATAACAAATTTCCGTGTTACAGTGAGATGTTGCCAGTGTTTAGATGCCTAAATTTTATTTCATTCTCACTTAGCAGATAAATATTTGCAAATTTTGACCCTCTATTTTTTCTGTCATTGCACATTATTGGAGTCTCTTGTTCTTCTCTGTGGTCTGATTTTTTATTTAATTAAATCAATGTATTAAGGGACCTGTCCAGAGTCAATAAGTATCTAGAAGGGGGTAGCTGGCTTCTTAGCCTAGGAGACAAAAGATATAATGAGGTTCAAAGGCTGTATATTGAAACTTGGGAAGTTTACTTGAGAAATGAGGTGATAGGTTTGTTTTTCAGAGAAGATAAGTAAAAATTGAGGCAATTTGCCAATAGTTTATGGCATTCTATGCCAATTTAATTTGGGGGTTTTGGTGGTCTTGCTTGGTAAGTTGGTTGGTTGGGTTTTTTTAAGATACAATGGTTTTAAGGATCTCTAAAATCCAAATTTTAAAGGAGATTCTTTGAAGGAATCCTGTGACCTGTCAATCAGATGTTACTGCATCATGTCTGGGCTTTGCCCTTAATGAATTTAGAAGTGCCATTAATTTTAATGGCTGAAGAAATGCCATTCATTTCAAAGGCTGAGTTTAAGTTCCCATCCTTTTAAAGTGTGAAGGTACAGGAGTGGAGAGGGCCCTGAAGGGCTGGGATTGAGCTGTTTATCTGTTATGTATTTGTAACAATTAATACTGTGGAGATGAAACTTGGTGTGTGCTAAGAGAGTGTCAGTATCAGCGGGGTGAAAATTAACTTGTAGCTGTTTATTAAAATGTTCTCCCTGGAGCACTCTGTTGGTTGTGTTGGACGTCTGGACCAGATGGACCTTGGTCTGGGGATGACAGCACGACGTTCAGCTCAGCTCTGCACCCTCTGTCCAGCACATCTGTCAGGGAACACTGCTAAAACAGGCCTTGCTCTAGTTTTTGGTTTTATATCCCCCCAATTTGTGTTGGCAGGAACCTTTTCCCTAGCTAGGAAAAAGATCTTGTGTAAGAAATTGTCAGGTTAAAACAGTATTTATAAAACAGCAATGAAATAGCCTGCTCCATGCTCTTGGGAAGGACTGGAATAATATAAAACTTAATTTTGTTTTAGGGCATAACTGGGAAATACTGTTCCTGTGACCTGTGTCACAAATGCAGCTGAATAAATATTGGTACGTTTTAGATGTAACCTTAAATTTTCATTCTTCCTTTCTGGGGAAGGAATATTAAACTTTCTGTAGCAGTGCTCTTGTCTAATAGAGAAACCAGTTTTTTCTTAATTAAATTCCTTGTAAACCAGTTTAATGAGACTCAAAAATAAATGTTCAAACAAAAGAATTTTCAGTGCATTCAGGTCTCTTTTTCGAGTGTTACCTCCTGCAGTAGCCAGAAGTATTGGCAATAAAAATTCTGGATGTTTTCTATGATCAGTGTAATCAGAATTATGGAATCACAGGGTGGTTTGGATTGAAAGGGCCTTAAAAATCACCCTGTTTCACCTCTGCCATGGGCAGGGACACCTCCCACCGTCCCAGGCTGCTCCAAGCCCCAATGTCCAACCTGGCCTTGGGCACTGCCAGGGATCCAGGGGCAGCCACAGCTGCTCTGGGCACCCTGTGCCAGGGCCTGCCCACCCTGCCAGGGAACAATTCCTGCCCAATCTCCCATCCAGCCCTGCCCTCTGCCACTGGCAGCCATTCCCTGGGTCCTGTCCCTCCAGCCCTTGTCCCAAGTCCCTCTCCAGCTTAACAGTGTGTGAAAAGTATAGGATCAGTTCGGGTTTTTAGGTATAAACCAAGCAGATTTGTCTCAGCATATTTCAGAATTTGTAAAACAGTACACAGGTAAGTCCTGCCTGGCTGGTTTGCATGAGTGGGCATCCCCCCTTCCCCTGCCCTGTCAGGTCTCCTTGCAGAGGAGCAGCCACAGGAAAAGCAGCAGCACCAGCTCGGTGTTAACACAGCCACCACAGAGCCCAAGGGACCATTCAGCCCAATGAGGGCTGATAACTGAGCTGGCAAGAAGCTCAGCGGTTGGAATAAAAACAGCATCAGCTTTTCAGATCATACCCTTCTCTAATGTAATTAAATTCTGAGTCACAGACCTGGAGTGAGGCACACTTCCAACGGGGCTGTTTCCTGAAGGTCAGCTGGAGACTAGAGTATTCAGCAAGTGCAAGCCAGAGAGAGGCAAGTTCCCTGGTTAGGTTTGTGTTGGAAGAGCTTCCCAAGGCCTCACTAAGTTGGGAAATTGCCCATTTAGGCAATAAAGCATAATAACATATGACACTGCTGCTTAAAGTTATCCTGTGTGGGAGAGCGGATATGAACCAGAGAAATGGGTTCAGAGTCTCCTTTTGCCAGGTTTGGTGAAGCAGAAGTGTCAGTTCCCTGGCTTGTCCCACTGCCCTTCTAAAATAATGGGCTTGATGAACAGCATTCAAAATATGTTTGATTCACCTCCCCATGCTTCTAGGCACTGATTTGATATTACATCTCACCAGCTTTTTTCCCCCCCAGACTTCCTGAACATCACATTCCTGCTTTTGATGCCTTCTGAAGGCATCTCTCACCTGGAACAAAGACTGGCCAGAGCTAGAGAATAAAGCAGGTATTTATTGAAAGGCCTCTAGGATACACCTTGGGCAGGACAAGAGCCTGGCCAGGGCTACACCCAAGGGGGACCCAAAATGGTCACAGAGTGGACACAAAATGGACCCAAAATGGACCAATGGTCACGAGGTCTCACGTTTTTATAAGTTTCGGTCCATTTGCATATTGGAGTTTAAATGTCCAGTTACAGCTTCAGGCTGTGAGGTCCCATCCTTCTTGTTCCTCCCTTCAGCCCACCCTTTGTGCTTTTGGTCTGCAGCAGGTAAAGGATTTGTTTTGTCTCCCTGCTCTGTGAGGAGCTGAGTGACACTGAGTGTGAGGCTCAGAACTGCACCCCTGGGCAGCACAGAATCTGGAAAACATGAAAACTAAAACTTAAGGCATCATTTCCCCCACTTAGAAATCCCCCTGCTATGTTTTCTCACTTAGCCATGTCTGGCACAGATGAGGGAATTCCCACTCTCTGCAGCAGTTGCCAGGAACACCTGATATGGAAAGAAAGCTGGAAGGCTGAGAAATCTCCTGGCCTGGAGTCATCCAGAGCTCACCGTGAGGAGCAGCTCTTCTCCAGTGAAGGTTTCCAATAAAAGGGTAAGTGGCTTGAAAATAAAAAATTCTGCTAAGGATGTTATAGAATTATAGGATTCTATCTTGAATTGGCAGGGACCCGCAAGGATCATTAAAATCCAACTCTGATGTCACAGGCACATAGATGGGTGGACATATTTTCAAAGGTATTATGGGCTGTGTTTTAGGCCCTTTTGAATTTTAATGATATTTAGGAACCATCCGACATTTGTGAAAACTTAATTGGTTTGTAAATAAATGTGATTTTTTTCTGAAGTGTTGAGTAATTGATAGCTCTTCAGGTAGGTCCCTAACAAAGCATCCCATTGCTCAGCTATCCTAAAAGTGTTAACTTCAGGGCATGGATCATGGGGATTTCTGTGAAGTGAGATGCTCTGGGGGCACGTTCATGAGCAGCCTTAACCAGAATATCTTGGGCCTGGCTGTCTCTGAGTACCAGGTGAGACTGACCCTTTTGTCACTTGCAGGATGCGATTTATAGGTTAAAGACAAAAAACTTGAAGCAACATCTGAAGAAGTTGCTGTCCGTCATTAAGAGCTGTTAACAAAACTGATGGTGAAGATTTACTGTGATTTTTCAGAACTGCCTACTTTCTTTAAGAATAATCTGTTTACCTGTGACAATTGCCTGTTGTGTCCTCAGGTATTTATTTTAAATTAAATTAGACCTAGAGTCTCATACAATTGTCTATTTTGCAACGTTCGCCTGGGCTTCCATGAGTGTTGGTGCTTTATAGATGTAGTAGGCAATGAAAATACAGTTTTTCATTCACAGCTTCCTTGTGACTCTTTGAAACTCTCTACCAGAAGTTCCAAGGTGCTTACAGTCATTTTATTGTATCTCTGCTCACAATCATGTGGTGGTTTTTCCCTCTCGAACATCTCTAAGGAAGAGTTCACCAAACAAATTGTTCAGATCAGACCAAGCAGCATGGCAGAAGTCTGCTGAGCACTTTAATTGCTGTCCATTAAAAGTGCAAAGCTGTTCTGCTATGATCAGACACCCTGAGATGTACCTACAAAGGATCCTCATTCCATTAATTCACTGGATGCTGCTTGTAATGTAATGAAAAATTAAGCGAGCTTTGACCAAACCTTGGGAACAAAACTCAGCAGTTAACAATGGCAACCCAATTAAAATACTTTCCATGTACCTGTTTTTAAATATTCATGCTATTGAACCATTCCCACTTAATGCATAAATGACAACATCATATCCAACTGTAACAGTTGGTGGAAGCCATTTTAAGTAGCAGTTTAACAAACAGAGATGGATTTTAATTTGCAATGCCAGTTGAGCTGTAATAAAAACTAGTATTCCAGCTGTGAAAAAAAAAAATAAAACACAGCTTGGCTTAGAGTTATTTACAGATGTGTAAGGATTTTTTTTTCTTAAGCCATACAATGGAACCATTTGGTCATTATTCTTTTCAAGAGCATTTGTATCAGATGCCCTTCCTAACCTTAATTTCTGGAAACAAACTCTTTGGAAAATTCACATTAAACTATTATGGCAATTCTTAAGTGCTCATTGATTACAGGATTCAATTTCCTGTTGGAAATGTGACTGTTCAGTGTTAATATAGCTGTTTACTTGTTTTTATGGACTCTGATGAGTTTCTGTTGACTTTGAGATAAATCCTATACTGCTGTCTTTGAATGATTTCCATGGGTTGGCATTGTTGTTGTCTCCTGGAGTGTTATTAGGATTTTTGCAACTTTGATTTCTGTTTGTTTATCCTTCTCAAAATAACAACTGCTGGAATCACGGTATTTTGTGAAAGTTTTAGCACTTTGTCTTTAAAAGTGAAATTCTCAGTAGCATGACAAAAAAGTCTGCAAGTAAGGGCCAAGCACATCCCTGAGATCTCTTCAGAAACTCCAAAAAAAGAGAACAATCCAAGTTTTTTTTGAGTATTAAGTTAGAGCAAGAAGAAGACAGGTCACATACTCTAAAGCAAGCCTGGAGGAACAGCTCTTGGTGCAGCAAGAGGTTGTCACTGAGTAGCTCAGTGACCTTTTTGCCCTGCTTTATGGCTTTATTTAACACACACAACATTATGGTCCCTGGAGATTCATCTGCACAAGCTCTCATGACCAAAATGTTCATTGCCCTGGGAAGGGGTAGAAAAAATACTTCTAATATTTGGATTAAGGAATTTAGCCAGCCTTCTTGCTTTTCAGTTTGCTTTGTTTGTTTGTTTGTAACAGCAGAGTCTTATTAGAGTCCAAACAATGGTGAAATGGACCACATTTCAAGCCAAGCTTAAAACTCAGGGGCCTGAAAGTCTAAAAACAGCAAGCAGAGCAGCAAAACTCCCAGAGAGGACAATCTGTAGAACTCATAAGCCTGAAGTGCTTTAGTGAAAAAATAAAGTTCAGAAAATAAATAAAGGAGCAGCTTCAAAGACACAAAAAAGTTGGGATTGGATGTTTGAAATACAAAGGCAAAAAAGGGGAAGGGAAAACAGCTCCGGTGCTGGGAATCAGGCTTTTTTAGAGGATGAGAGAATGAAACAGATCAAGAAAAGAGCTGGGGTGCCTCAGGAAGTGTGGCCAGCAGGGCAGGGAGGGATCCTGCCCCTCTGCTCAGCCCTGTGAGGCACAACTGGAGTGCTGTGCTCAATGCTGGGCCCCACAGCTCGAGGAAAACAAGGAGCTGCTGGAGAGGCTCCACAAGGATGATTTGGGGTCTGGAGCATCTCTCTGATGAGGAGAAGCTGTGGGAGCTGGGCCTGGTCAGTCTGGAGAAAAACCCGAGAGGGGATGTCATTGATCCTCACCAATATCTCCAAGGGCTGTCAGAGGATGGTGCCAGACTCTTTCCAGTGGTGCCCAGGGACAGGACAGGGATAATGGGCATAAACAAAACCAGGATATTTCATCTCAACCTGAGGAAGAACTTTCCATGGAGGGGGCAGAGCACTGGATCACCCCAGGGAGGTGATGGAGTCTCCCTCTCTGGACACACCCCAACTCACCTGAACATGTCCCTGTGTCACCTGGGTGATCCTGCATTGGCAGGGGGCTTGGACTGGAGGATCTCCAGAGGTCCCTTCCAACCCTGACAGTTCTGTGATTCTCTGACTCTGTGTAGGGAATCACATTAATTGTGCCTACCTGAGATTCAAGGCTTCCTACTTCAACTAAAATTTTCAGAATGGTCACAGGTTTCACTCTGAGCAGCTGAACTAAAGTGCAGGACTGTGGAAAAGACTTCAGTGACAAATGGAGAAGCTGCAAGTAAAAGTCTGAATTATAGGCTCCTTAACTGGGAATGGCATCAGGAGAGTGTGACACGAGCTGCTGCGGTCTGAACTGCGTGTGTGTTAAACAGATGAAGGGCACAACAGCACCTGACGTGCTCAGGAATTGTTGGGGATTGTGGGAAAAGGCTGAGTTGCAGTACAGCGTATGCAAGCCCCAGAAATATTCTTGAACACTGCAGCAGAATTTATGCTGCATCTTGTGAAGGACAGAAAGGTTAAAAAAAAAAAATCCCCCAAGAAAAGAGTCTTGAAGAACATAACTTTTATAAAGTGTGTAGGATTTCAGTTCTACCTTACAGCAGCTGTAAAAATTCATTTGTTTCCTTCACAATATATTTTTTGTTTTATATTTGAGTTTGTCTTAGGTTGCAATGCAAGATGTAACCAAAATATGTATTCTATTGCCATCTGTTCAAACCAGCTGGGGCAGTGTTCTTTATCTCTTCCCTGACCCATCCTCCCTCCAGGGGATATCTGCTGTTAATGGGCCATCGAGGCTCACTGCATGACTGATAAAATTACATCAGCCCATTGGGAGATGCTCCACCCAGGGGGAGGAGCCCAGCATTCCTACCTGGATAAAAGCTGACATTCAGAACATCAGGACAGCCTATTTGCACTGGATTCCCAGAGGAAGACCTGACCCATCTCATCACTGCTGGACCTTCAGAGGAAAACCACACCCTTCTACAGGGTCATTGCTTCAACAGAAAACACATCTGCACCCACAATTTTAATTGGACTGCTACCAGCACCCTGACCAACAGGGTGTCAGGCTGTATTTTGACTGTCCGTGTTTTTATTTCGTGCTACTGCTTTTTTAGTTTAATTTTCCTAGTACAGAACTGTTATTCCTGTTCCCATATCTTTGCCTGAGAGCCCTTTAATTTCAAAATTATAATAATTTGGAGGGAGGGCGTTTATATTCTCCATTTCAAGGGAGGCTCCTGCCTTCCTTGGCAGACACCTGTGTTTCCAAACCAAGACAGAGTTCAATTACCTTTTCCAAAAAATGGATAATGGGGCATTTTTCCATCAATGCACGGTAGGTGTCAGAGTCCTCAGCTGCACCAGGAGATGTGTCCTGCTGTGCTGCCAGCCCCAAGCCCAGGGGACTTCATCTGACAAACAGGAGGCAGGCTCAGCTGGCCCTTTTCTTAGCCCTGCCCTGAACTGGTGAGAGAGGGGCTGGCTGCCCCAGGATCTGGGGGTTGACTGAATAAGCTCTGTCTGAGGTGCACCTAAAGAACCTGTCAGTAGAAAGCCTAAGGAATAATGGCTCCTATCTGCAGCCAGGATGAGAACAACTCTGCCTCAGTTTCCTTTCCTTCTGAAACAATAAATATCAGTGATGTGTGATTCTTCCGGGAAGAGACTGAGAACAACAATAGGAAAAACAAATGAGAGTATAACATGAAATCTTGATTTATATGCCAAGACATAGGTAGGAAAGATGAAGAAAACATGAGGCAGTAATTCCCTTCCATCCTTTTGCAGGATTGCAACACTAAATAGCCATCTTCTGGCAGGCATTTGCTCGTGTACATTCCCTGAAAATACTGACATCCATCCTGGCTTAAACCTTTTGAGATTCCAGGAGAGACTTTTCAGAACTGGAGCTGCTCACTTAGCTGCCTTCAGGGCTGGATTCCTGTCATTCTTAGTTAAAAGCTGGTGGCACGGCATTTTTGCAGAGGGCACCAGTATTACTGCTATGCAGATCACTTAATTATTCCGAGTGTTATGAGTGCAAGTCTCTGAAGATGACAGAGTAATGCCGGGAAAGCTGAAATGAGAGGTAATGGAAGGTAATGAAAAAGTCAGAGGTAGACAAGATGATCCCATGATGTGAGGTCGAGCAAAACAAAACACTTAATAAAGGACTGTGGAGCTGGAATTAGTCAGGATTGCTGAATGGGCCACCAGTGTCACCAAAGCAATATCCTCCCTTCGAGTGGGGAATGTGCAGGGTCAGTGCAGTGCAGAGTGAACACCCCACACTCCCTGCAGGCTGCTTAAAAGCCAACAGTGCACCTCCTGGAAAAGAATTATCCTGTGTTCAGCTGCTCTGAGGAATGGGAAAGATGAAGCTTCTTGAGGTAAGTGACAAACCAAACACAAAATTACTGCCAGCCCCCTCAAAAGGGATGCCTGAGTGGAGGATGCAACCTGAGGCATGGACATCTCTGTGAAATCTTTTGCCCAAAATGAAAATGGTGTTAAAATGTAGGAAAAAAAAAATCACAGCAAATAAGTACTTTGTAGTACTTACTTTTCATTCAGATCCAGGACCAAACTATTCATTGTCAGGATTTCACTTCATGACCAGGACTAGAATATTCTGTTTATAGGGAAGAGTCTATAGGAAACTGCCACATTTCCTTCCTTCTGAACTTCCCTGCCAGGGATCTTCTTGGTGTTGATTATTGCATTTATTTATTTGAATTGGTAAGAAACATCTTTCTGGCTCGGACCATGACCCTCCTGTGCTAGGTGTTTCACAAACAAAAATTAATAAGACATTCCTTGTCCTAAATCACTTTTAATCTTAAAACAGATAACAGATGGATGCAGGCAGATGGCAGAGAAAAAAAAATGTGGCTAGGTCTGATCAAGAATGTTTTCTCATCAAAACCATGGTGATTGATAAGCTCTCCTTTAAACAATTTGGATTTGATAGTCTTGACAAAAGTTTTGCTGAAAAGGAGAGAATTTCCAGTTAAGGGAAGGGAGACCAGCAGAGATTAATGAAATTATGTCAATTAAGTGGGCTGTAGCAGATCAAAGTTCAAGTGTTTTCTCTGAATTAGGTATGACTAAAATCAGGCTTTCATATTTCTGTGTGACTTGCTACGCCTTCACTTAATCTGGAAGAAGACCCTGCTGATTTTAAATACACACACACACACATGTATGTACAGGGACACACACACATACCCAAACACTCATGAAAAAAGTCTCAGATTTGTCTCACTCCAGAGCCAGACTCAAGTTTTCACGAGGAAACCACTTCCTTTTCTGTGTACATGGAGAAGAAAGAAGCAGGAAGGGAAAGAATAGAAATTAATTACCTGAAAAGCAAATGTCTGTGTCAGTCTCTGGTTTGGCTTCAGCACTGGTCTCAAACTGATGCAAATTGTTGCAGCTCACCCAGCCAGGATGGAGAAGTCCCAGTTTAAACGCTCAAGTGTGTGTTCCTGGGATCCACACTAAAATTTCTTTTAAAACCCTGGGCAATAGGGTGGAGTTGTGGTGATCCCTTCCCCAGGAAAGGCCTGCGGGCTCCGTCAGGGATTTCCTCAGGGACTGCTGCTCTCACAGGGCACAACTCTTCCTCTGAGCTCTCCCTCCTCACTTTCTCAGCTCACAGGAGCACAGCATTTCCTCTTTGGGATCCTCAGCAGTGTTCAGCTGCAACTCTTGTGTGTCCTTCACTGGCGGCTCTGTGGGGAGAGCAGAGAAACTCCTCACCAAGGGGTTTCAACTGAGATGTGAGAGGATGGCTGAGGAATGGGAAAAAATCTTGTGTGCCATAGAATAATTTACCTTTCTATTAAAAATTGTACAAGAAAACTGTTTCTGTGACCTTCAGAGGGTGAAATCTTTGATGCACAACCTCCCAGTAAAAATGTTTTGCTCGATATGAAATAACCTCTCAAATCATAGCAATAAAACAACTTTATTTTCAGGATGTTTGCCACACACAGCAAAGAATGGGAAAAACAAACGGGGCTCTCTCTGTCTCATCCCCTACAATTATCCCAAAGCAAAGCTATTTTCAGGAAAATTTTAAGAAAGAAATTTCGTTTGCATGTAAATGTACATCTTATTCAGAACTAAACTGGCAATATCAAAACTAATTGAGGATAGCTATTAATTGAGAGTCTGATTTACACAGTTGAACGACAGAATAATGTAAATATATGTTGAGATGCAAAATATAATATGAAAATTCAGTGCCAGTATCCCTTTCATCGTTGTGTGGGTACAATCAATTAATGCATCACTGTGCCTTCTGTTTTGACATGTTGCAACATTTTGTCTAAGATTACTTTTAATACATTGAAACATCCATAAAAGAGTTCAATTCCTACTCATTGTGATAATTTTTGTGGATTAAATCAAATATTTCATGCCTTAGATTAACCATATTTCTTATGTATTTATCATATTCAATGTTTTATTGATGTAAAAATGTTTCTTGAGTTTCCTTGCTGCCTGCTGGGTTGTTTCAGCATGAACAGACCTGCACAAACCCGGGGAAGTTTAACCCAGGCTTTGAAGGACACTGTTTGGGACAAGGGCATTTTCTTGCAAACCAGATCTACTTCTGTGAAGGAGAATAGAAATACAAACAAGATTCAATCTTTTGCTTTGTTTTGTTTATTTCTTAACCAGAATGAATGGAACAATCAATAGTAGACAATGAAGTTTTCTCCCCTAGCAGGTACTAATTATTAATTAAAATGCCAGAGTTTTTTGGCTTTCTTTTTTTTTTTGATTTGCATTTTTATGTTTTTCAGGCTAAATATAGGTCAGAAAAAGAGATTTGCCCCATGGTACCTCTGTTTTTACTCCAATTTTAAGGGAATGCAGGTGGATAAGAGACTTTTTTTAGTTCTTACAGGCTTAGTTATTCTTTTAAAAGATTATTAAAAAAAATGTTCTGGCAATTAAAAAAAAAAAAGAAAAGCCTTTCAGTCTTTATTTGAATTTAACTATCCCAGTAAGAAAATCTTTAATTTTAACATTTCCTTTTAAGGATGGAAGTCTGTTTCTGTAATTTAGAAGTATTTCTTGTGAAGTAAATTTAAAACATCATCAGTGTACAGAAAGAGGCACATAATGAGGAATTCAGACACTTTTCCTATATTCTCTGATTTTTTGTTACTCATTTCCTCATTATGAGATTGAAAATGGGAATAATATAATTTCATCTTNCAAAATAACAATTCATATTGGTTAAAAATTACAAAAAAAAAAAAAAAAAAGGGGTAATAAAAGTGCACTCCTGTTCAAGCTGAAGTCTTAGCCAGTAAATTTGGAATAAACCCAAAATCACTAGGATAGTTTTTCTTTGCCTTTGTGGCAGTATAAGAAGGATTAATGCACTGTATGGGCATACTGGATGATAATATAATAGAATAATTAAAATCACTTCAAGACATTGTAGATAAACCTTTGAAAATAAGTAAAAATTCAGTCTTAAGTATGAGAATCATTGGAAAGCATGAGTGTGAGTAACTTTTCCTAAGAAAAGCTACTTTTAAAATGCTCATTATCAGGGTGTAACAGAAGCGAGCATTGCATTGCTGGAGATAATTTGCACAGAGGGACAAGAAATTGAAAAGGTGGAGAAGTCTGCAGAAGGTCAGGGGAGAGAGGGGAAGATGATCCATCTATCATTTCTGCCACGATGCATCTCCTTTTTTTTGAGAGAATACTGTGACCCTAGAACAATGAGAACAAAATTGCTCTGCTCTACTATTTCCAGTGTCTTAGCATCACCATGGAAGTCTCTCTGATCACGAGCAGTTGTGTTTTGTAAGTGCTCATTGTCACAAGAAACACGACTCCTGTGCTTTAGCACAGGGCACTGAATGTTTCTATTTCTGGCAAAGAGCAAATTGCTAAAAAAAAAAAAAAAAAAAAAAAAAAAAANGCCCCATGGTACCTCTGTTTTTACTCCAATTTTAAGGGAATGCAGGTGGATAAGAGACTTTTTTTAGTTCTTACAGGCTTAGTTATTCTTTTAAAAGATTATTAAAAAAAATGTTCTGGCAATTAAAAAAAAAAAAGAAAAGCCTTTCAGTCTTTATTTGAATTTAACTATCCCAGTAAGAAAATCTTTAATTTTAACATTTCCTTTTAAGGATGGAAGTCTGTTTCTGTAATTTAGAAGTATTTCTTGTGAAGTAAATTTAAAACATCATCAGTGTACAGAAAGAGGCACATAATGAGGAATTCAGACACTTTTCCTATATTCTCTGATTTTTTGTTACTCATTTCCTCATTATGAGATTGAAAATGGGAATAATATAATTTCATCTTTTCTCCAGCACAGTCTTTTCAAATTTGTTAGGAGGCTAAGTTATATCTAAATACTGAACAGAAAGTGGGAGAAAATCTTCCTGTGTTGACTAGAAGTAAAAATATTTAGTGAAAGCATTAAAAAATCAAAACCAAAAAAACTTAAAAGTATAACTCCAAGAAAAGGACTTGGATTTTTGAAAGGAGCTAATCATGGGAACTGAACTGGAAAGGACCTGGGTTTGTGAAGGAGGTCTCGGCTGACCTGCTCCCTGTCCACCCCATGGAATCTGTCTTGCTGTGCCTGTTTGTCCATTCAGTTTCCTTCTGGCCTCAAACATGGCTCTCACTTTATCCATCCTGCCTTTATTGCTTTAAGCCTTAAAATCCCTGCAAGATACCCCCAGTAGCAATATTCTAAAAAATAAATCTCAATACAAGATTTTTATTCTGTCTCTGGACAACCTTCTTCTTATGCTGATTTAGCTTTGTTAGTGTCCAGATAATTTTTCTCCCTAAAATCATGGCTGAATAAAAGCCATGAGGTTTAATTGCATTGTCTTTCACCTGGGACTCACCCAGTTCTACCTACAGTGGCACACATGAGACAGCAATTTTCAACTTGTACATAAGGAAACTGCCTGAGCTGCCACAGAAGCAATTCCTCTTCTATCTCAGTTAAAAAAAAAAAAAAANGGGGAGAGAGGGGAAGATGATCCATCTATCATTTCTGCCACGATGCATCTCCTTTTTTTTGAGAGAATACTGTGACCCTAGAACAATGAGAACAAAATTGCTCTGCTCTACTATTTCCAGTGTCTTAGCATCACCATGGAAGTCTCTCTGATCACGAGCAGTTGTGTTTTGTAAGTGCTCATTGTCACAAGAAACACGACTCCTGTGCTTTAGCACAGGGCACTGAATGTTTCTATTTCTGGCAAAGAGCAAATTGCTAAAAAAAAAAAAAAAAAAAAAAAAAAAAANAAAAAAAAAAAAAAAAAAAAAAAAAAAAAAAAAGAAGAAGAAAATAAAGGGATTATATTTAATGCAAAATGAAATAATAAAATTTAAAAAAATAATATGATATATGCAGGATCATCTCTTGAGTTGGTTTCTGTTATCCCTCACATCAGACTGTGAGTCCTCTGTCATTTTTTAATAGCTGTAGCAGGCACTAACAGCAAAGAACCTCGCAGCCATTCGGGAGCTGGAGCCAGGAGGATGCCAGAGCACTTGGGAGAATCCTGTGTCACCTCAGTCTGGAGGTGACAGACTCTGAACCTGGAGTGCAAGAAAGAAGCAGTGCTCTGGTGCCAGCGGAGATGTGGATAAAGGGCAAGTGTGGGTTTGTGTTTCTCTGAAGAGCAGTAAAGAAATTAAAGCATAATTCCCTTAAACCTTTTTTTTTGTACAGAAAATCTCAGAAACTGAGCAGCATCTTTTTTTAATAGGGAAAAGTGGGTATACATGACACACAGTGTGTTAGAAGTCATAAATAACATAACTGCTGATCATAATTAATATTAGGAGACACAAACAGACTAAAGAACTCACATTAATCTGCTTTTCTAAGTGCTGGAAGTTGTTCTGTGCTTAATTAAGGGGTAGGATAATCTTGTCTTTATGGCTATGCTGGAGCTGGGTAGGTGTTCAAGTCCCTATTCTGCCACATGCTTCCTTTATGATGTTGCTCAGAGCGCTTTTATGTCTGTTTTTTTTGTATTTGAAAATTGGACATAACAGATCTTTTCTTCACAAGAGCAAATATTGCGTCTTACGCTAATTTTATAGTGAATATTTATGGAGTAAAGCAATTTTATTTCCACTGTATGTGTATCTAGGGAGACAAGGAATTTTGAATATTGGCAAATATTAAAAAAGAAATAAAATTGGAAAGAAGAAATAAAAAAGTCGTAAAGGCTCAGCAAACATTTTTCAAAGAGTCTGTTCAGAAAATTGATGAAATAGATCATAGCAAGGAAGGTAAGAAAAGGCCAAACTGTTTAACTTTTTTCAAAAGGAGACTTTCTCTTGTCTTGATGTCTAAGAATTTTCTGATTGCTCTTTAATTTGTGCAAAAGTATAAGGAGTTACAGTGAGTGGAAGCCAAACCCAGCCTGATTCAGAGTGGAAATAGAGGGACTGTTTTAAAAGGCCAGCAAGGAAATCATTTCTGACAGATTAGAATTTCTATCAGCTGTAATCTTTTAATGAAGGCTAAACAATATTCTGAGAGAGATTTTATAGCTCAGCAGAACTGACAGACTTGATGCAAAAATTATAGGTCTGCGTGGTGAGGAAGGTCAGTGTGGACTGACCAATAGTTCTCTCTGGCCCTGCAACCCATAAATCTCGGAATTAATGTTTGTGAGGGAGGCTGATCCCATAACCATGGGGGCACGGACACATGTGAGTTATGGGACCTTCCTCCAGGTCTGGGCAACGGGGAGGACGAGACGGAGCTCCCAGAAAGCTCTCCAGGAACAGCTCATTGCTGCATTTTTCACAAGTTAATTCTGTGAAGGGCATCTTATGTTCTGTAATGACAAGTTCTTGTGCATGACTGTGAATCCATCTGCTTTGTTCTCTGGGTTAGCTGATGAGGGAAAATTGGATTTGTTGGTACAGGGGGTTATGTCTTAAATGAGTGGTACAAAAATAGGTCACAAAACCGAGAACTAAGCTTGCTGTTTATTTCTTTCTTTTTTTTTTTATTTTAATCACCCCAGATCCTGTATTTGAAAAGAATGGACTACGTAAGTTGCCTGCTCACAGATTTGATCACATTGGCTAATAATTTCAAAGAAAAGGAAAAATGGTTGTCAGCACTCAGGGTCCTGGATGGAGATTGGCAGGATAATCTCTTCCCTGTGTCCAGGAGCTGAGCTGTTGCAGAATTCATCAGGAATATGGCAACTCTGGCAAATCCTTGTTCCTGGAAGAATTTCAGCTCCAGTTTCCCAGCTTCCAGGGAATGACCCATCCTGCAGGTGTCAGCACATCCTGGCCGTGCAGAGGCAACACCAGCTCCAGGTGAGCTTTCTGATTATTTGGTTCTCACTGTTGGCTTTGGTGTTCATGGAGATTTAGGAAGAACTGAAAGACTTTCCTTAAGAATAGCATTTTCTCCTGGCAGTAGAGATAGCTGGAGGCTCCCTGTGCACCTGTGTGCTTTAGCCATGCACGATTATATGTATAATTGGATAAGTAACTTCCCTGGAAATACCATGTATCTTAGTCTTCTTTTGCTTTCTTTTTTTTTTTCTTTTCCTTTGTCCTTTCCTTTTCTTTTTTTTTTCCCAAGCTTTACTCAAGCTATCACTCCAGTACATCATTTTAGGAGGAGAATGTTGCACTTAGGGCAAAAACAATTTGTTGGATTATTTTCCTTTCTCCATGAGAAAAAGGCATATTATCTAAAATCCATTTGAGCCAAAATAATCCACTTCTTCTTTTTCTTTCTTTCTTTCTTTCTTTCTTTCTTTCTTTCTTTCTTTCTTTCTTTCTTTCTTTCTTTCTTTCTTTCTTTTTTCTTTCTTTCTTCCTTCCTTCCTTCCTTTCTTCCTTTCTTTCTTTCTTCCTTCCTTCCTTCCTTCCTTCCTTCCTTCCTTCCTTCCTTTTTCCTTTCCTTCATATGCTACCTTGAAAACATTTTTATAGTTCTGTGGGTTCTTGGGCACGGTGAAAATGGAAATAGTCAAATGGCTGCTGTTAAAATTCAAGATGTGATGAGTCCTGGTGTCTATACAGATACTGGCTTTACTTAGATTGTTTGTATGATCACCATGAACAGAACAGGCTGGAGTTGATTTGGGAATTGTATTGTGCTGAGATAACCACTGATTTGGGAGAAAATAATATATTAGTGTCCTGAATCGTATCCATAATACTTCAAGTTATTCTTCTTAAAGAAGGTCCATGGCAGAACTGATGGCTCTTCATCATGCCCCTACGAGAAGCAACAGTTTAACACACAACGGGGAAAAATAAATGTCTTTTCTCTGAGTTTCTGACTGCTCCAAGCCCTTGCACAAGGAAGGTCACACGCACCTTCATTCATCCCTTATCTGCTGACATTTTTCAAGGCTCCCGTTGTGCTCAGCGCTCCTGCCTGGGGCAGCAGATGTCCTTAGCCCACCTTTCAGACAATGCCCGCTCCCTGCTCTGCCCTGGCTCCCAGAGGAGCCGGGCTCTGCCTCGGGACAGGCTGCGAGCCCAGGAGCAGAAGTCAGGACAGGCACCTGCCCTGGGCTCTGCCCTTCCCTTGACCCAGGCTGCGCGTTTGCTTTTCTCCGTTCCCGTCTGTGTTGCACACTTGGAATTATTTTAAATTTTGCTGCTTCTAGGATTGGAAAGCACAAAACATGACACAAACATGTAAGCTAGAATCCACTTCACAAAAGGCTTTGGGTGACTGATGTTCATCTGCAGAGTACAAGTAACTGGATGTTGTTCCCAGTTTAAAAAAGGACAAAAAGTAGGTCAAACCTTTGTTCCACTCCAAGTTCTTAGTAATATTAATATTGATAACTGAACTACAGTTTTAAATGAAACCTGATTTAAAACATAACGTTGAAATAGGTACAATTGCTGAAAAAATGTAAAATATTTTCCTAGAAAGATTAATTTTCTTGAAAATATTTCACACAAGCTCAAGTTTTGGTCAATTTGAGTAATTGCTTGGGTGGTCGGACTTCCACAGGGTGGAAAGAAGATTCTGTGTATGTGTTGCAGCAGGTCAGCAAGAACTGAAGAAGTCAAATAAATTGATATCAAAAGTCACTTCAGTTACTTTAAACAATTTCCCTCAAACTAAGAAAATTGGAGACCCTACTATTTTTAGGAGCTAAATTTTCCCCTCCAACTCTTATGTGTTCTTTCTATTTTCTAACATCCCCTCACTAACATGCACACAGACATTGTGATTGTCCTTCTATATTTCAGAATACATTACTTAAGGAGCTTATAACAGATGTAAAATCTAGCCAAGATACTGCATTATTCATTCCAGTCCCTTTGAGTTATTGATTATGGCATTTGGAGGTATTTCTGCATGCTTTTTTTTCCTTCTCCCTCCTAGACTGATAATCTAGAAAATGAAAATGAACAGGGAAAAATAAAAACATAGTCTCAGTTTCATTTTCATTTCTTTGTTAAATTCAATAGCACATTAATGAGGCTTTTGTTTTCCTTCACAGCATTCCCATTTCCATATCCTGCACATGGCCATCCCTCAGAGAAGCCTGGCTGCACACATCATGTCAGCCTTGGCTTGATATGAAGGTGCAGAATTTTCATTCATAGAGGCATGGTGGATTTTTTTCCTTTATCAATGCCAAACTGAATGAAAAATCCTCCTTAGAGAGTTAGAAAATAATGAATGATTGGCATTTGGTGCACAATTTCTTATTCTAGTGAGATTTTGGCATGCCATTCACTGGGAAATTCTGGAGCACTGAATGACATCCACATTTGCCAGCTGGGCTGTCAAGGCATAGTGTGTGTCAACACCTTTCCAGGATATCACTTGAAGCCTAATTCCTCTTGTTTGTGGACATCTGATTTGGTGCTTCTGAATGAAATACTGTATATATTTTCTTCCCACTCCCAAACTGTTCATGTCACTAAAGCTACAGCTTGGTCTCTTTACCCACAGAGGGTTGTTTGTATGTGGGAATGGGGATTGGGGAAATCCATGGGAGCACAAGTTATTAATTCCATGAGGTTCTCCTGAGCTCTCTCACATGCTGGTACCTTAAGAAAATATGGATCTTGTGGCATCTAACTACCAGGAGCTGGTTCAGAGCCCAGCTGGTGGTCAGTCAGGGGCTACCTTCCTCGGGAGTCCATCCTAACAAAGGGCTGCTGTCATCTAAGCATCCAGAGATGACCTGCTTGTTGAGACGAAATCCTCAGCAAGTTGGTGGTTTGCACCACACCTTGTGGAAAAGTTGATCTGTTTGACCAGGATGAAAAATGGGCTGAGAAAAACTTCCCTGGTGTTTACCAAAGACAAAACACCTTTCTGTGCCTGGGGTGTGACAAAAGGTGTGGCACAGGAGATGAGCTGTCTGTCAGAGGACAGCTCTGCATGGATGCTTTGATAACATAGATGAAAGTGTGAGAGGGAGAGAGATGGACACTGCTTTTCCAGTACTCTGTGGACACCAGTGGCCACTGAGACGTCACATAAGTACAGTTTGATGTTTGAAATGCATAAATGGTGGTTAAGGTTTCATCATACCAGTACATTCCAGCACACTGCAGTGCTGGAAAGAACCACAAAATCCAGTTCAGCTGTGTTCTTTCAGTGTCTGCTGTGCTCCCTGCAGCAGGGTGGCTCACAAATGAACCCATTTCACCCTTCTATTGTTCCCCTTTCTGCAGGTTCTCTCTGCTCTCTAAGCAATACCTTATTTGTTGCAGTGTAATCCCTCGGCTTGTTGCCCTACTCACCACAGCTTGGTGAGCAGATTGAATTCTCCATTCGATGTTTTTTTTTTCCTCTTGTCAGCTGTGTTTCTCAGTCTCTGATCCTTTTTTTTTTTTTTCCTCACTTCTGGGTTCTCTCAAATTCATTTGTGTCTCTCCAAGTGTGTTTCCCAAAAGTGGACTTAAATTAACTGAGGGCTTGTGAGTGCTGAGTTGAGCTCAGATATTTCTCTGTGTGTCCTGCAGGTCAGAGTTTTGCTTATAATCCCAGTATGGAGTTTCCTTTTGTGCAACACCTAAGTGATGATTCATGTCCAGCTTGTAAGCCACTGTAACTCCCAAATCTCTTCTTATGAAACTGCTATCCAAGCACTTCACTGTGTGGTGATTTATCTAGATTTTGGAATAACAGAATGAGTGGTGACCACAGCTGCCTGGAATAGGTTTCATTCTTGGCCACAGACCATATAAATAAATATCTTTAGAAGGTTGTAGCAGCTGCTTGTTAGAGCAAGTAGCCAAGAACTAGAAAAATTCTGAGATCAAATCCTAATTAAACTACTGACTTGCTGCATGACCTTGGGTGGCTGCACTCTTTGTGCAGCCAGGAGCCCCAGATCAAAACCTCCCCAGTGAACTCTCTGAAGAGAGATTTAAAAAGCTGTACAAAGCAGAACCCATGTCCATCACCAGCAGTAAGGTTCTATTGGTATTGAACTCCTAACCTAACCCCTGACACTCAATGCAAAATACGGCTGTACCTTCCTGTATTCCTCTTGTGCTTATTTGTTTGGATTGCTTTGTATCTGCATTTTGATTAAAACAGATACATCCACAGTGGAGTTTTGCACATCTGATTACCTGTTTTATCACACAGAGATATGGACATTTTTGTGGTGCAGCTGGTGTAAGGCGATGTATTTTTGTGAGGACATGTTGGCTGTAGTGCTCCGTGTCCAAGCTTCAACATAGCAGTTTTACTGCTCAGCACTCCACTAATAAACACTAAGTTCTTGACTTAAGTCAGGCTGGGTGCAGAAGGCTGGGAGTTTGGGGCAGCAGGGAAAAATTGGAGCTGAATGACTACAGTGCTGCCTGCCTGTGAAACTGGAGCTGCAGGAGGAAAACAAGAGCGGGGATGTGTGGTTACAAATAGGAAAAATCACAGCACACGTCTTTGCTTGCAGTTTGCCAAGGACCTTGTCTGGAATGTGTTTTAAATGCTAACCATTCATCCAAACAAAGCTGTGCTGTGCCAGTTTGCACAGCACCAGCTGACACATTGGGCAGCTGAGCTGATGGGAAATCTCTGTGAAGTTTGCAGGATTCCCAGTCCCAGGGGAGAGCCAAATGCAGGCACAGCTGCCTCTCTGCAGCTCCGTGCAGCTGAAGCCTGCAGTGCGTTCCAGCTGATGGATGTCTTCAGCTGGGTAGTGCTGAACCTCCCAAGACTGAGGGAGGTGTTTCTGTTGTACACTTGGAGAGCTCACAGAGATGCCCCAAACCAGGATGAGTCAGTGTAACTTTAAAGGTCAAACCATTCTCAGATCCAAATCCCGTCATGCCTGCGCAGCATTGCTGCAAGAGTGGCGCCTTCCCGTTGGGTGGAATGCTGATAACTAGGGAAACAATAGATGTGCACCTCTGAAAGAGCATAAACTCAGTTTATTTTACGCCCCACAAGGGATTAGGGGGTGAATGAATAAATAAGATGTGCCAGCTTTAAAGGATTTCTCAAATGATACAGAAACAGAGAGGAAGGAGGTGAGAGCAGAGAAGATGGCTGTGAGGGCAGGCACTATTCCTTCATTTGCTTTGCAGTTGCCTGAGGGGGTTGCTTGGCTGGATAGTTTTTGGCAGGATGAGTTGTTTGGTTTTTTCCATGTGTTGAGTGGTACCTAGTGGTCATTGTCATGGTGCTATGGGGAACCCACAGAGGTGCTGAGGGAACTGGAGCACCTCCTCTGTGGAGCCAGGCTGGGAGAGCTGGGGGTGCTCAGCTGGAGAGGAGAAGGCTGTGTGGAGACCCCACAGCTCCTTCCAGGGACTGAGGGGCTGCAGGGAAACCAGAGAGGGACAATTCCTCAGGAACTGCAGGGCCAGGACCCAGGGAATGGCTGCCAGTGGCAGAGGGCAGGGCTGGATGGGAGATTGGGCAGGAATTGTTCCCTGGCAGGGTGGGCAGGCCCTGGCACAGGGTGCCCAGAGCAGCTGTGGCTGCCCCTGGATCCCTGGCAGTGCCCAAGGCCAGGTTGGACATTGGGGCTGGGAGCAGCCTGGGACAGTGGGAGGTGTCCCTGCCCTTGGCTGGGGTGGCACTGGATGGGTTTTGAGGTCCCTTCCAGCCCACACCATCCCATGACCATGTGCAGAAGAGAAGTGCTCTGGTCTGAGGACGCTCAGCCAATCTTCTGTACAGGAGGTGGATGGTTTATACACAAAGTTTGTACAGAGTTAAATTATATAACTGGTTATATAACACAGCTCCTCTGTAGCAGTAGAAAATTATTAATTCCCTTCTTTTCAACCTATTTTATCCATCAAGTAAGGAGCTCTTATAGAACTCTACAGAATCATGTTCTATGGATGATTTCAACATAACTTTTGTGACAGCAATTAAAGCTTGACATTAAAACATATTTTTAATGCTTATAACATGAACTTGTGTAACTGAGCTAATGAAAAATGATGTTATTCTTTGAATTGTATGAAATTTATTAAAAATGAAAATTCCACATGAAACCTCTCTTCACCATTTCAGTGTGGGTAGTGCAATAATAACTATTTCTCATCCAGTTCAAGAATCTAACGCTGAATTTTCCTTGCTATTAAGCTGAAAACACTTACTTTCAAAATGTTGCTGTCACTGAATTTAATACCCATTTTAATTTATGACAGTTGTTATCACTTGTAATGTTCTTAGAGAATATTGTTCTACAGCTTGAAGAAACACTACTGCAAATCTCACAAATAGCTGGTGGCACTATTTATCATTCTTTTCCATATGCACCACTGAAGAGTTTTCTCTAAAAGACTCAGCTCCTTTCCCAAGCTGGGATTAAGGCCTCAGGAAACCTCTCGGCAAACCCACAACTTCTAAGGATATATTTAATATGACTCAAGATAAGAGCATGTGATAATATATCTCTAAGAGCAGGTGTCATGCAAAATACTTTAATGACAGACGTAGAGTACAGAGATCCCACACAAATAATGCTGAGAGTCCAGGTGGGCATGCACAGCCAAGGGGTGATCTGTGCTAAACACCCAAACACAGCCTGCCTCCAAATAACAGAGAATTTCTGGGCAAAACATCGATGAGAGGGAACGTCCTCCCTCAGTACTTCCCACAGAGTAAACAAGAACGGGAAATTATTGAGGAATAAGGCTGCTTCATCAGGAAAGGTGACTTCCCAACAAGAGCTGCTAGTGCACACCCTTTGTAGAGTCCACTCTTTCCATGGAGTTTTTTTGCTGCTCTGTTTGACTGTTTATATCACTAATTACTCAATCACAATAAAAAGCACCAACTCTTGAGTCAGCTTATGTAGCTCCAAACATCAAAGCTGACTGAAGGATGGGAAATGTCAAGGAGGTTGGAGTTTAGCATTTTATGCATTTGGATCCCCAAGTTTCATGAATACCTTGCAGGCAATTCTAGAATCTCATAGTTCTTCCAAAGCCAGCAGGAACTGTGGGTCCTGGCTTTCAGCTCTGGCTCTCACTTGAGTTAGTTATTTTTAAGAATGAAATTCACAGGTTTTCATCCATCTGAAAAAAAAAAAAATCAGCCTCCTCAATTCTGTTTCCTGTGCTAGCTATCTGAAATTTAACAGGTAAATATATATTAACTGAAAGTAGAAAAATTGTTTTGCAGTATAAAGGATACAGAATGTTTTCCAGTTTATGTACACAGTAGGAAATAATATGTTATTCAAGGCAATTGCCTTCCCCTTGTTTCAAAAACCCAGCAATGAGGCTGATGTAAAAAATATGTAAAGACAACTGAATTTTAAACAGAGGAGGTTTTCTGGACACCTATTTAAGGCAGTGTGCATAGCAATTGCTCATCATCTCTCTGGATCTAACCCCTTATGTGAACTGTAAAACTCAAAAATGCTCAATAGACACAGAAAAATAAAAGAGAAAACAGGAGGTCTCGTGCAGTGTGGAAAAAGAACAGCACTCAGCTAACAGGGCTGAGAAGGAGAATGTGCTTTCACTCCAGCTGATCTGTCGGAAATCGCAGTACACCCGATGTTTTCCTTGATTCATCTGAGCAATGTGAGATTCCGAACTCCAGCGAGTGCTCATTGCTCATTGTTCTCCCAAACAGCCACATACCATTCTGTTTCATCCAGCCCAGATGATCACAGATGGATTTGAGTGGAGATTTTCAAAACTGTTTATGCTAGCAGCAGCTGATAACTGAATAAAATGTGTCAAATTGCTTTCAGGACCAACCACTTCACTCGAACACAAAGATTTGAGCCTATTTGCAGCTTGAAAACTCCCCCCTTGAACACAGCTGCCTCAAGTGCAATTGTTTATATGTAGATTTAGTGGCACTGAGGAGCACCCCTCTTTCTCTACCCCCAAAAGGCTTGAAAGCTGATGACCTGATTTTCTAATCTTTACCCAGGTATTTTATGTGCATCTGACCAACATTTGGCTCATTAAAGTAAACAGGGCATTGTCATTTAATAGAATCAAGATTACTTGAAAATCCTCTTGACAACCATTGAGAGCAGCAATTCCCAAACATCTCTCAGTCTCTGATTGAGTAAGAATTGGAAGAATATCAAACGGGTCTATTTAGAGATTAAGCAGAGACTAAAGCCACACTTAGATACTATTTTCCAGTCCTAGATACATAAATAGGACTTGTGTTCCTTTAATTCAAATTCCTGCTTCAAGGCACCTTTTGAAGCAGGGTTCCTGGTGCCTTGGAGAAGGCAGAGAAGTCCTGTGAGATTAAATTGGGAATGGAGCTAAGAAGGAAACTTCTCTTTACACAAGGTCAAGAGTGTAGATAGACATTTTACTTCATCCTCCTGGCGTACATGGCTCAGCTCCAAAGGCTTGGGGATGTTTAGAGCTAGGCAGATGTGGCAGCTTTTTGGGTTGGGGATTTTCTCATTTGGTTTTCATATTTTTAGGGGAACCTTAATGAAAGCCAGGCTTTTGTGCTTCTTTTTAAAATAAATTCATCACAAGTTTTGTGTCAATACAGTATTAAAGCCTCATTTATTCCTTAGAAAACAGCAAAGAATATACTTTCTTGGATCTTTTGAAGTCCGATGGTTGGTTTGCACCTGTTCAGACTACTGTGATCTGCTGTCTCTGAGTGTGAGCCTAAACAGCAGGAGCAGCAGGTCAGGAGGCAAGGGGAGTGTGTACAGTAATTGTTGCTTATGTTCAGCTATGGTCACACTCTGGAACTGCATGGGACAAGCACTGAGTGAAGTCAGAATCATCCTCCTCTGCAGCACAGGCAGTAAAAAGCAAACAAACACCTCAAAGAGCAGCTTTGGATCATGCAATTATCATAAAATAATATTCAGAGGTGTCATGTGTGCTGCTATGGCTGAGGTTAAAAAAGGCTTTCACAGTAGAAACTCCATTTTCCGTGGGATTTGTGAGTGAGACGACTTGCGTGAGTCATTCTGGGTAGAAAAGAAGTGGCAGATCCTAGTCCAGAGTGGGGTTTATATTTCCCACTTTAAACCCAGGAAGAATTATTGTCATGCATGTACATGGCACTAATTGTCAATGTGAGGGGCCAGACCTTCCACTGCTTGCTAAAAGCACAGGTAAGTGTTGGAGGGTCTCTTTTCCCTCGTTTTTCTGTGTGTCACAGCAAAGTGAACTGGAAATGGGCATGAGGTGAATTCTGAGGGACTGTGTGTATTTAATAGCTCCCACTCTGACTCCCCCTTTTACTCCTGTCAACTCCCCCCTGCCCAGCCTTTTTATCTGCAAATAGAGCTGTGCAGGTGTTCAGGCTCCTGTCCTTAAATAGGGCATTTTATACAACCTCTCCACTGGCCTCCTCAAAGTCTTTTTGTATCCTGTGGATCTGATGGGTTCTGAGTATTTCCTACAAGATGGGGAGCGCTTTCAAATCAAAGTGGAAGGAAAGTAATCATTTTGGGCACAGACTCTTTGCATTTCAGACGGAGTCCAGGGCATGTTTCTTGTCTTTCCCAAAGTCAGGGTTTATTGGTGTGCAGGTCTGTTTAATCTAAATTGTATTCACCTTATACACCTTAAATATGTATTTGCACAAGATCTGGAACCACTCCAGGAACAACCATCACACTTTAGTCATTGACTCTATGGATTTTAAGCATTTATAAATAGGCTTTTAGCTAGGAAGTGTTCCCTCAGAGACAGTTCACACCTAATACACATTTACAGGCCTCCCCTTTAAATACATTGTTTACCAGGGAGAGACAGGAAATTGTTTCTGCTATGTACACACATATCATTTACCTGGAAAGGACCATTAAAATATTACTTATTTCTGCCTGAGCCATTTCAGTCCTGCAATTAAACCTCAGTCAAGTTCTCATGTGTTGAAAGATGTGACATCAACATTATTAGTGTATTTTCTTTGAAGAGAAATGAGTATATATGAAAGACAAAATAAAAAAAAAATTAACTGCATGTTTACCCAGCTATGTTACCCATAATATGGTTTTTCTTCGATCTAAATTTCTCAACAAATATGAAAGGAATTCTTCCAAAATATTAATATGCTCAATATTTTACAAGCAATGTTTGAAACGTTTTGCACATGTTGATGTGACTGCTGGTACACCCACGCTGTCACTCTATGAATTGCTGAGCCCTTCCCAAGCAGGGAATGTTATAATCCTTTTCATACAGTTAAGACTCTCACTTTTAAAATCATTGAAGACTACTTTTCGGGAGATAGGGAGTGTTAACCATTTAATTCTGTACATTTTCCATGAGTGACTGGTTTTTTTTATTCTATTATATATGCAGAAATGTTCTATATCAGAAATTAG
>VYZR01094524.1:40073-72042 GCA_013400675.1 Oxylabes madagascariensis
AAGAAAAATGTTGAAATTACCATAAAAGTTGAAGAAAGGATTTCATTTTCACTGTATCAGTTTTCAGATGTCAGGTTGTAAATAGAGTCTTACAAAGACTTAAGTTAGCAATACAAAGAAACCAGAATTTAGACTCCACTCTTAAAATAATACAGTGGGTAATATTCTGTCCCTCAAATCTGTCATTTGGTAGCATAATTCTTCACGGATTTTTAGGTTCAGCAAATCATCAGTTTTCAGGGTGCCTTTCTAAACACACATGCACATTTGTCAGAATGTCTAAGTCTTCCTTCTAAATAAACTCGTAGGCAGTACGATTATGGGGCTCTTTTATTATAGCTACATCACATTATCCAGTGCATTGCTTTCCGTGGGGGAAAACAGAAGCCTCCAAGGGTGTAACATTTGTTTGCAGCTGGATCTTTTTCTCTGTGAGAACATTTTGCTTTGCATTATTAGTTAATAGCAAGGGAAAATGGAGAGGGAAATTACTGCTGCATAAACAAACCTGTTATACAAATGCCTTCAATATTCCAAATAATGATGCTAGAGGTTGCATGATCTATTTATTTTTTCTTTTGCATGGTCACTTTTGAATAACACATCGGTTGAGCTTACACAGTTTATCAGCCGTAAAATGGCAGAATTATTTAGGACTTCGTTCTTAAACACATTAAAGTTGATGATTAAAATCCTCTTGTGTGAAGCGTTTGCACAGTAAGTCCCAGTCTGTAAGAGATTTGTGTTGTTTAGCTAAAAAGCTGCATTTTTTTCAGCAGCAAAAGAAATGGTGTCTTCCAGTAACAATTTCTGTTAGGAGACTGACAAAATATCTTCCTGAAAATGCTCTCAAGTGTGTGTCCTAGTACGTCCTCACCTCCAGCAGGGCTGGAGAGCATTATACTCATCCTTCTTACGTGGATAACCTGATATAAATAACACTGCAGCAAGTGAAGCAGTTGCTCTATTTCCACAACTGTTACAATTAACTATTGTTCTGATGAACAGCTAAAGTAATGTCTTTACATATTTCTGCTTAAGTTACACAAACTTCAGGCTAGTGGTGGTTGTTATTGTTGTTATTATTATGTATAATTACTTTGTGTCTCCAAAGTCATTAATGCCGTATTTTAAAGCACCTGTTCTGACTAATGGTGTGTGACGTTGGAAGACAAAGACAGGACCGGTTTCACTCTGCTCCTGTTGAACAATTCATGTGCTGAAAACAGCACAGAGCCCAATAAACATTCATATTGTGCTATACCTAAAGCTGAAACCACCGAGGGTTTCTCACCTTGGCTTGGTACCTCAGCTCCTCTCTTCCCTTTTATTCCTATTTAGTGAAGCACATCAATGTATTTAATTTTTTGCATCTGCTTCAGATTCGGTGCCCAAGGATATGATTATAATTAAGCCTGTACCCTATTCCTGCTTTGCATAAACATGGCTGTGCATCAGTGGGTTTTCTTTTTCTTTAATTTGATATTGAGTTTGATATTGTCTCCAGGAAAGTAATCCAGTCATTATCACAAAAGATGAACGCATCCTCAGTCTGAAGCTGAGATAGTGGGCCTTACTCCACTCCTGTGATAATTAACAATAAACTTCCCAGTGATTTCACTCAGGATCCTACCTCCATGTCCTTTTTATTCCGGGGCACATCCCTATCCATTTACTTGAGATATTTGAGTAAGTTAATCACATTGGTGGGAATGGCTAAACTCCATTCATTTTAACATGGTTCATATGAGAAATATAAAGATATTAATAAGAAATAATCTGCTGTGTTTAACAGATCATAAATTTTATAGCCAACGTATTGCTTACTTAGGCATGAAGTATCCAGTGTGTATTCTCCTAAGCAGGCTTGTTCTCCTCGCTGAATTGTGAGGGAAGTTTGCCTTGTTAGGCCAAAGGAGCTGTTGGTTTTCCGAGGTCTGACCTGAGGGACCTGTCTGGTTCCACGCTGGCTCTGCCCTGCCTGGGCTGGAGATGTTTGCACAAGCCATGGAACCAGCACTAAGCACAGCTGCAGGCAGAACCTGAGGAAATACTGCTATGGAACATCCAAGCACCCAGAAGCCAGAGCTAGCCCAGCTCCCAGGTTTTTGTCTCTATCCCAGAGCAAATTAATTCTATTTAGCAGCCAGGGCTTAAACCTGAATGGGTTGGCACAAACATCAGTTTCCCCTTCTTCATCTCTGGAGTGGGGACAATGTCTGTACCCAAAAGCTGGCTGTAAAATGAAAAAAAACAAAGTTGTCAAGCAATTAGTGCCTAGCTTTTGGGTTGTGCTGGCAATTTCTGCAAAGATCATTTTCAACATGCTTCTCCAAACTGCAACAATATCTCTAAAGCACTGATGATGTTTTCCTGCTCTGAAAGATGTGTTGTGTATTACCAAAGCTTTTGACAAAGGTGTGACTCTGTGTGTGCACTGTAAAGCTGCTTTCCACCTGCCCTGACTGCTGCTTTTGGGGCGCAGTGAATGTACACTGCACAACCTACAGCTCCTAGGGCTGGCTCTGCTTCCTGGATTGCTGGCAGAACTGCTCCTGTAAAAGCCAGCCAGAAGCACTGGACTTGCTTCACAGGCATCCATCAGTTTTGTAAGATATGCACCATTTCTTTCTGAAAGTGGAAGGAATTAGAGACTGAAATACTTTCTATTTAGAATTCACTTCTTTTCACTTTGTTTCTGGCATCTTGGGGCAAAGACATAAATCTTTAGGATTACAATAAATTCAGAAATAGTATTAAGGTTTTCAGAATGTTTCCAGCCCATATTTCCAAGAAAATATCTGAATACACAGGTGCCCTCTGCACAGGGCAGATGTAGCATGGGCCTTGTAATTTCTCTTGTAGCATGTAAAATATATTAAAAAAACCTGGACACAGGACTGGCTAGAAAATAATGTTGCAGCAGTGAAGAAAGTTAAAAGTCTTGGCCTTACTGCATTGCCAAATGGAAAAGTCAAGCTTAGATGCATAAACCTTTCAATTAAATGATTAAGAAGTATCAAATGCTAGGCTGGTTGAGATGTTTACTTTTTTCATCCTGACATTTCTGTGCAGACCCCCTTTGTGCGCACATTTGGTGCACAAGCACCAGAACATTCAGGCTACCCAAGGCTGGCCCACAGCTCCTCCTCCCCAGTGCCTTTCCATCCGACACTCTGCTCTTATCCACTTGTGAGCTGGTGTATTCCTGCCAGACACCACACAAAGGGGAGGAAAATCGGGACACGAGTGTCAGCCTTGTTGTTTCCAGCAATCCAGCCCAGATCCTGAAATAACCATCTGGAGTGGCTCTTCAGGGAAAGGTAACCAGGGCCCATCAGTGCTCATTGTGTTTGAAAAAGTTCAGAGGCTCGAGTAGTATAATGCTGAGTGATGTCTGCTCCACTCTAAACATTTTATGTTTTTAGCTCAAACTTAATTTATTGTTGACAGTGACAGTCTCTCTGTTTATTTCCCTGTGTAATCTTTGTCTGATTTCAAGTGTGCCTGTAAATACTCCTGCCGTTTCAGCAAACAAGTTATTAGCTCTTTGAAAGGAAAAGACATAAGAGCTCTTTGAAAGGTTAAGTCTTCTGAAAGTGCCTCTTGAAGGCAGAGGCCACTTTTCCTTTTCTTTGAAGACAATCATAGTATGGAGAGTAGCTGGTCGTGAGCAAAATGATCAGGGTGGCATAACTAAAGCTTATTGAATTTGCGCTGAGGATCCCAAAAATGGCAGTTTCATTTGTTCCACACAGTTTTATCCTCTAATTCCTAATAACAATGCTGTCTTATTGTGCACAATGAAAAGACTAATTTGACTAAATCCATTCATAAATGACAAAATCAATAGTTCTCCTTTTGAAAGTCACTCAGCATATAGAATATGAGAATTTATGGTTAGTTTACTGCTGTCATGGATGGGTCTCTCTCTCTGGCAGGAACTGATAAAGCAGCTTTTGAAGTCAGACTGTCTCAATAAAGTACTTAAATCCATCTTAATGTACCCCAGGGAAGTGAGTCTGAATTAACCTCGTACCTTACTTTTGTGACAATAATAAGGTGAAAGGGAGTATACAGCACAAACTGATTATAATAGGTGATACAAAAGGAGACAGCAACAATGAGGCAGAAGTAGAATAGGAACTGGGATTAAGGGATCTCTCACCCAGCCATGTGCAAAAATGTTGAAAATTAATGTTGTATTGTTTAGCTAACAGCTGTCAAGTCATTCAAGTCATTGTAATGTGCTGTGTGCTTGCTTTCCTCCCCAGCTCACCAAGAGCATGTTAGAAATCACATTCCCTTTCTTCTGCAGAATGACAAAGTTAATCCTGCCTTGCATTGCTTTTAAGACGAACTCATAGCAAAGGCTGTCTCTTAAATTTGTCAGTTAGGATATTAACGGAGCGTGAAACTTTGATGTTAAACTGGCATTTGATGAACAGGGTTAAAAATCACTTAGAGCCACGCTCTCTGTAGTTGTTGTGTTTGTGTGGAGAGGCAAAGGATGCAAATGCACCCTCAAACGTTTGTGGGGCTGCTGTAACCAGAGAGAACAACGTCTTCCTGACATCGGCTGTGATGCATTCCCTAGAGAACACCCAAGGGAGACCAACAAGGAATCCAAGGCTCTTTCTGTTTCATTAAAATAATGTTTGCCTTATAATAATAATGCAATAACACTAGGGGAAAAAAAAAAAAAAAAAGAAAGTCTTTATCAAACCAACTTGAAAACCAGCACTCTGAGACATTCTTAAAATCTACTACCATATCACTCTGTTCTGACATCTGTTATTATTCCTCCAGTTCCAGTTATCCTGGCTCATTGCTCTCTTTTTATACACAAGACATTGCATGAATAAGTTATACTTGGGATTCTAAAAGATTTAGCAAGTTTATTTGCTAAACCACGATTTTAAAAACTAATACTAACAATTAAAATTAATATGGTTTGTGATATTTCAACAATTTTTTACATGGTTGAAATCGGAAATCAAAATAAGTTGGATGGGACAATTCTTATCTCATAGATGCAAATTTTGCCCTTGATAAGCAGGAGTTGCTCATGTTGTGGATGAGGACAGATCTTATTCTTACATGTTCTTTTTGCTCTGATCCTCATGTTTGTGATACAGGGCAGCAGATTCAAGTACCAGGTGAACAATAGGCCCCTTTTAAGGACATAGAACAAAGCTTTGTGTACTTTTCTTTGAGGTTTATGGTCTCTTAGATATTGTTAAGGCCTTTTTACCTTTTCAGATGTCAGTAGATTCTTATGAAAAAGCAAATTGAAAATATTCTTTCAACTGTTCTGATGTTCTGGTGCTGATTAGCCAGGAAAAGCCCTGTGTTGGAACCACTCTGGGGAAGGGGTTTCATCCTTTACCAACAACACCCTTGCAGAAAAATCAAAATGCATCCACTGTTAGCTTGTGGTAGCTTTAATGTAGATGGAAAAAGAAGAATAACTTCATTCACATCAAGGTAATCCTAATTTTTGACGTGTAAGTGTTTTATGCCTGAAGCAAGAAGTACATGAAACTTGCAACATGAGGATCCTCTTGCTCCTAACAGTCTTGACTACTGTTGGCAAATTTACTTCTGAATCCCTGCAAATGAGTGCTCTGTTGTTCCAGAGAAACTTGCATTCTGTGCAGCAAGAGATGCAGGGTGAAAGGCTGCCCTGCACTGGTACTTCGGATCAGGAACCTGCTTCCCCCACTTGGAGTGCCTCTGCTGAGGAAATGCTGCAAATGCATTACCTGTTTGAAGCCCTCCTGACTCCAAGCTTCCAGAAATCAGGGGAAACTCAAAACTGTGTAGTGGCCAAGCTTTTAAATAATAATCAAATTCTTCAGAAATAATTTTCTTGGTAATTTGACATTACTCTGCACAAATATATGATGTGAGATGGTGATTTCTTGGTAAAGCAAACAGAATATTTTGTTCCTGAAGCGAACCAAATAGAACCCCTTGGAACCTTGAGCAACCTTTGAATCACAGAGTATCCTGAGCTGGATGGGATGCGCAAGGATCGAGTCCAGCCCCATCCCTGCGCAGACCCCCCAACAATCCCCCCTGTGCATCTCTGGCAGCGCTGTCCAAAGGCTCCTGGAGCTCTGGCAGCCTCGGGGCCGTGCCCATTCCCTGGGGAGCCTGGGCAGTGTCAGCACCCTCTGGGGAAACCAGAGCCTTTCCCTGCTCTGCAGCCTGGCCCAGCTGAGTGCTGGCATCACACACAGCACACACTGCATCAGGTGGGAGCTGAGCCCCAGCGTTTGCTCCGGGGTGACCTGAGGAGGTTTCCATGGTTGTGGTGGTGGCGACAGGAAAGGATTGCCTCCACACGCTGAGTTGTGCCGGAAAAAAGAGCTTTATTTACATCTTTCACATTTTATAGAACTCCAAAGGGATCCATGGATTGGAGGTGAGAGTTGCCACCTCTCTGGCCCACTGGCCAGGTCAACAGTCTGTCAGCTCTCTCCTCCTCCATGAAACTATGAAAACAAACCTCTTGTTGATACTTAGAGTGTGAGAAAGATCTTGATAAGAATACAAAACATTTTCTTCTCAGAAGGCTGCGCGGGCGACACGTGGTGATTTGCATTTGCTGTTTACCCCAATGCTTGGCTTGAGTAGGACTGGCAATACTTGAGTGTTCTGGAATTAATCTCTTCTAAATTGAGATCCTTGCACCTTGTAATTTCTTAATATTCTCACCATTACCACTCAGCTCCCCATTGTTATTTCCAGTCCTCTCTGCTCAGCACAATATTCCTCTAAATTTTTTTTTTTTTTATGATTCAACCTACAGATGAGCACTACTTTGTTACACATCACTTAGTTACGTTCTCCCTGTACTCATTATATCACCCCTTGTGGGTAGCGTTGCAAAATACCCAAGATATTTGAAACAAGACACTTGGGAACATAAAAATTCAGTGGGAAAAAGGAAAGCAAAATGAAGTGAAATAAAATGTTTTTTATATCCAAGTATGATTAGCTTTTTATTGAAGTTTTCTATTAAGGAAAATTATCTCCAAAGCCCCCTGTTTATCATAATTTATCAGTTTGGTGAGAAAACTCCCAGCAGGAAGGGTTGGTGCTGTGGGAATATTGCCTCTGAGCAGGAGCAGGAGCCATTCTATCACTTTGTGCTGGCAGCTGTGTGTGCTGAGCCCTGGCAGCAGCGCTCGCCGTGAGCAGGAGCCCGGCTGTTCTTGGAGCCTTGTTAGTGCACAGTGCCCTGAGAGTGAGCCACATCTCCATCCTGCGCACAGAGCTCAGCACTCCTCAGCTATTGCCCTGCTTCCTTTCTTTTCTAAATTAAGAAAGTTCCTACTCCTACTCCTCAAAACAGCACACCTGGGAAATCATCTGGACCTGGACAGGCTGGGTCCATGGGCTGAGGGACAACAGGGCCGAGAGCCAGGTCCTGCCCCGGGGTCACCCCAACCCCATGGAGCTGGGCCGGGGCAGAGGGGCCGGAAAGCTGCTGGGAAAGGCCCTGGGGTGCTGTGCCAGGGGCTGGACACGAGCCCAGGTGTGCCAGGGGCCGACGGCACCGGGCTGTGCCGGCCCTGGGGTGGCAGCGGGCCCAGGGCAGGGCCCGGCCCCGGGGCTGGCCCTGCTGAGGGACCCGGGGCTGTGCCAGCTCTGGGCCCTCACACAGAGGGACAGGGAGGGGCTGGGGGTGTCCAGGGCAGGGAACGGGGCTGGGGAAGGGAACGGAGCCCCAGCAGGGGCTGAGGGAGCTGGGAAAGGGGCTCAGCCTGGAGAAAAGGAGGCTCAGGGGGGCCCTGGTGGCTCTGCACAACTCCCTGCCAGGAGGGGACAGCCGGGGGGTCGGGCTCTGCTCCAGGGAACAGGGACAGCAGGAGAGGGAACGGCCTCGGGCTGGCCCAGGGGAGGTTTAGAATTGGATATTAGGGAAAATTTCTTCATGGGAAGGGTGGTCAAGCATTAGAACGGGCTGCCCAAGGATGTGTTGGAGTGCCCATCCCTGGAGGTGTTCAAAAAACAAGTGGATGTGGCACTTTATGATATGGTTTGGTGGAGGTGATGGGGTTCAGTCAAAGGGTGGAGTGAATGATTCTTGAGGTATTTTCAAGCTTTAGTGATTCTGGGGTGAGGTTGAACAAGCAACCATTGTTGAGCCATAAATACTCACCTTCGCCCATCCTGGCCACACTCTTCGGATCAGCTTCCAGCCAGACAGAAGCCAATCCCCTGCAGTCCAGCTTTGCTCCACTAAAATATTCTTTCTTCAGCCAAACTCTTTTAAATCTAGAATAGCTTACACTAGGCTGTTTTCTATTAGTTTATGAACCGAAACCAACCTTGGCACATGCTTTCCCACTCCTTCCACAGACCTTTTTTCCATGATTCTGGCCTGCTAAAATGGTATTTTACTAATGATTACAAGGGAAAGAGCAACTGTAAGGAAATTGATACAGTACATAAGGTGTGGATTCTGCAAACAAATACTACTTTACTGTAACAAGAGATTTTCTCATCAATCTGTATTTTGGTTTTTTCTTTCCTGAACAGAGGTCACTCACAGTTGTATTGCTGACTGTGATTTTTTGAGATTGCCATCATTACATAGCTGTGCAACATCATTTTCTATGGGAAATTTTCCCCTTTATCAGACACAGTCCTCTTTCCTTGACAGTTTCTCCCAAATAATATGTTCACAGCTGTATTTTGGTGCATAGATGTTTGATGTGAAGTCAATAGATGAAGAGCCAAATGCTGAAATCTGCACACTCTGTTCATTTTTACAGGAGCAATAGCACCATTTTGTGGATACTACTTTTTTTTTCCTAAGATTTGTGAGCCTTTTGGTTTTTTGGATTTTGGAATTTTTTTTTCTCCCATATGCTTTGGTGGAACCCTTCAGCTGGCAGTTTCTGGGCATAGATTTGTCAGCAGACAGCAGACGAGGAGAAAGCCAGGCTAAAGAAGGGCCTGGAAGGTGAGCACATAAACCCTAAAAAGCTGGTCCAGCCAATGCCTGGGAAATGAATGTCAGTGATAATAAGATAGATATCATTGCCAAAAAGGCTTTTTTTTTAAACAACTGTTCAATAGAAAGACTTTAAATGATCAGTATCAGCTACTGGAGGTATTCAAAAAGAATCACAGTGAACTGACATTCCACATCGATTGTCTTAACATTCAAGACAAAGGTGCAGGAAGGAGCGACCCAGACAATGACATGGATACAGCCAGAAAATCCGAGAGGGAAGGTAAATAGCACAGAGACTGCAAAGACAAGCACCGAAGATATACAGGATTTTCCAATGATGATAAAAAGGGAGAAAGCTTTTAAGAGTGCAGCTTCAAGAGCTCAGTTTTTATTACCCAAGATTTAAAAAAAAAAATTGAATTAACTTTTCCTCGTGCCTCAGGTTTCAAATCCACAGGATGCAAGGTGGGTAGATGCTGCAGGGTGGATATACATTGATTTCTCAACTAGCTTTTTTCTTTGAAAGCCTGTTAAGTAAATGCATTTCAAAATGTGAATGCTCTTTCTAAAACTTTCAGCAAATGCTGGTTTCATGCCACCAGCTCTCTGAGATGTAAATTATTACAGTGGTGCACACTGGCTGCTCAGATTTGAGACCAGGATTGTTTACAAATGCACAAACAACAGAACCACTGGCTGTTTATGAGCATGGAAACACTAGGATTCCACATGAATATGAAGGCTACCTGGGCCAGCTTAGATAAGACAAATGAGAAGAGGTTTATGTTACCAGAATAGAAAATAATATGTATTTGTATCAAATCTATGAGGTTTTGGAGTATGAAATAGAGGCATGTGCCAAGTCTGACCTCCTCCAGCTCCAGCTAACAGGGCATCACCCTCCACCACAGCACACGAGACAGAAGTGTTCTGTTTCTAAGGCCAAATTCACTCAACTTACAGTTTTCTACCTGTGTTTAAAATTAAATTTTAATTACTTTTTTGTTTTTTAAATAGCATCAATATAAAAGCTAACTCAACTGAAAAGCAAATAATATATATTTTCCTTACTGTTTCATGGTTTAAATTGTGGGGAAAATAATTTTAAAAGCTTCCTGGGTATAATTTTTTGGGAAGGTGCACTGTTTTAATTTCTCATTTTAAATGCGCTGACAACAAGCACATTTTAAAACCTCATGGCACAGTGCATCAGGTTGCCTAATATTAATTTAGTTTTTATAATTTATTTACTATAGTATTGATTACATTAGCATTTGGATTAATGACCTTTTAAATGCTCAAAGACTAAAGGAGTTGTCTCGTAAGACGAGAAGACAGTCATGAGGCTGAAATAGTTGGCCAATCAGCTTTTTAAAAATAAATTAAAAATTGTGTAAACCAAAGCAGTGTTGAGAATTAGGGCTTTCTAATGAGATCATCAGCTCTAAATCAATACCAACGGGGCACACACTTTTGTTTGATGTTCACTGTGTACTGACTGGAGAGAATTTCAGTAATCAATCACTGGTTTTCTGACTTGCAGATGCAGTGTCCACCTCAGTGAAAGGTTTGAGACTGCAAAGGTTTGAGACTCCGTGCAAGTTTTGGGAATGTAAATTGGACTGTTTCCAAATGGGATAGCTGAACTTTCCTAATCATATGTTAAACTCTCTGAGAATCATACAGTGGGCTGAATGAACCTGATCCTTTGTGAAAATAAGGGGGTGCATAACTTGCCTAATCCAAACCTACCCATGAGAAGAGTCTCAGCTGCTAATTCTTTGCTGATATCAATATAATTTAAAGGGATAAAAACCACAGGCATAGGGGTGGCAGGGGGGCTCAGGAGAACAAAACTTTCCTACTCTAAGTATGGAATCTGACTCTGGGAGTCTCATATTCAATTGCTTTTGTCATATCTGTATCCCCATTTCTTCTCATGGTTATTTGTCCCTAGGTTTTTTTTCCTCTTCCTTCCGCTCTCTGTCCCTATGAAGACTTTCATGGGCTGACTTACAAATACCTGTGAGCAATTAAGAATGTAAAATCAGCAATTGGATAATCACTGCCCTTTATTATTTCACTCTTTATTTTCCAGTTTGTCAAATAACTGTTTGCACCCTTAGAAGTACATAATGCTTTTGCTTTTTTTCCCCCACGTACACGAGTTAAAGTGTATAGGGAATCCCCTGGATAACTTGTATCAGTGAGGAAGTCCACACTGGGTTCTCTGGTTGTAGGAGCCTGATGGATTTGCAGCCCATCCATAAAGGAGAAACAGTGAGGAATCCCATGGATCTGTGCCTCATGTGAATCCAATTTGCGCAATCTGTGGGGTTTTTCTTTAGTTCTCTTGAAACGAGAGTCATTACTCTCCTCTCCTCTCCTGTTGGATATCCCAAATATCTTTTTTTAGTGGAATAACTGTTATCCATAGCCAAACCCAGACAGTAATTTGTCCAAAGCACAAGGGTTTGGTGAAAGTTCTGTTCTATTCTCTTGAGCACTGTGAGTGGGAAGGGAAGGGAAGGATGGGCTGGGCCCCCACCTGGCAGCACACAGCAGAGGACAGGTGAGTTTTAAGCTACCTTTGCACTGTCTGGGCTGTGTGGGCAACCCTCTATAGCTCAAACTATGAGGACTGTTACCAAATGTAGGAAGGGCACAGATAAATGCTGTCTTCAGCTGATTAACCATTCTCTGATGAAGTTTTTGCTGTGTTTGTGAAATTGAGGGAAACAGTCTTTTGCTAATACACCATTAATTTTTAAGTATGGTTTCCAATATGAAATATTTTTATTTTGGCTATTCATTTTTAATGACTCCACAATGCAACTCAGCAAAACTATACAAAGCAAACCAATAAAAATATGATGCTATTAACATCAAATATTTGCATAAAAGCCATGAAATACTGAAGCAAAGAGTTTGTAGGTAACTGGCAGGTCATGCAACGAAGACAAAATGTACAGAAGCTGCCATTAAAACATTGATTTATCAGAACAAGCTTAGAGTGCTACATTTACTGCATATCCCCTTCTGGCAAACTTTTACTTTGGAGGTATAATAATGGAGGTTATTACTAATTTATTGTGTCTTGGAGCCATGTTCATCAGGGTCCCTGTTGTGAATTCAGTGGGTGGTCAAACTTGTTACCTTTTGCCAGTGGCTGTGCATTGCCTTAACCAGGAAATTGCCTTCAAAACACAGATTTGTGCTTTTTGTCTACCCATGAAACACACAAATGACCAATTTCACTTTATAATTTCTAGGTATGCATCATGAGAACTCAAAATAAGGCGTTTTACTTGTACTGTATGTACAGCAAGGCAAACGCATCGTTTTACAGAATATCTTTGTAGATCTTCAAAATACGTGGTCAAGAATAATGCAATCTTGTATTCGTGGAGCTGCATTATTTGAATAGTAAAAGGGTTACATGGATAGATTCCAAAATCTGGGGAAAGAGCAGAACATCTGTAGCCAAAGTATGAAAAGGAGTTAATCAATATTAATCAATATAAACTTGTTTCACTGCCTTATTTTAGAAAACAAGTTTTTGGTTTGGTTTTTTCTTGGTAGTTTTTTGGAGGTCTTTTTTTTGGGGGGTGGGGGAATTAAATATTTTAAATTCCAAATATTTTTAATTATTTTTTAAAGGTCTCTGAGATATTGACAATTTCCTTTTCACCTTCAGCAGGGCCCACAGGGGCCAGTAATGAGAAGAGAACATAAGACAGGATTGGTTACATCAGAAAAAAATTACAATTGTTAACCAATCTAGTCAGGGAAGGCAGGAAACTTATTTATATTTATACATTAAATATGCATATTCATAATAGTATAGTAGGATTTGAAGAGATATTCATGGAAAAACACATTTGACCGTATAAATATGTGAACACGAAAGTTGTTATTTTCCTTTACTAAAGTACTCCAACTGGCAGTTGTTCTGGGTGCCCTGAAGACCCTAAAAACCAAATTAAGGCAAAGGTACGATGTAAAGTCAACGCCTAAGTTGCAAAATGAGTAATATATTCATAAATTAGTTCTGTATATCTCAGACCTCTGAGTGAATTCAACAAGCATTGTATGATTTAATGATTCTCCTGGAAATCAGCTTGATACTTCCCATGACCTATACCATGGGAAAATATTCATTCCAGGATCACAGTTTAAGTTCATATGTCTTTGATCTTTGCACTTAACTAATGCAGAAAGTTTCAGATACGAATTCTGTTTTCCAGGTGTTTAATAAAAAAGGAAGGATTTGGAGGCCGGAGGTGTTTGTACACTGACAGACACTATAATGATCATGTGTATCTGTGTCTGCGTGTGGAGATGTGAGAATAAATATGTGTGGACATGGATAGTGGATGTTTGTTGTCATCAGCCGTTCAAGGATCCAGAGATATCGATCAGACTTAATTCCTAATATCTAATGTGTTTTTTCCCTCATTAACACCGAGTGCACACCTTCATCCTCTTCAGGGGGACCTGTGATAGGCTGATCCTTGTGAAATACAGACTTGCTGATGGTTCAAATGGGACTCTGAGCACTAATTAACATTTCATTTTATGGCAGCCCTTTCTTCTGTCCTATGCCTGCACGCTCCCTAGGTGGAGTGAACAGATGCAGTCACACATCTCGTGCTTGGCAGCAGAGGGATGTGAGGGATGTCACTCTTTAGAATAAAAGTAGTCAGTCACCGTCAACATCTGTCTGCGTGGCTGCCGTCCATGGACGGAGGATGGGAATGGCACTGCAGGACTTGGCTTGCTCCTTTGTTGTCCAGGGAACAGCTTTTCCTGTTCTTTGATCCTCATATTCTGTGTTGAAGTTTGAAATGTGTAAAATATTTCTGCTTCTGGCTGCTGAGACATTTATGCAGAGAGTATAATGCAAGAACATACTGTGAGGTAACAGTAATTAAAATTTGTCCTATTAAAACAACTGAATTTTCTGAGTGGTAAAACTGTTACTTTTAAAAAGACTCAGTGTTTTGCCCTCAACATCTCAACCTTTGCTGGTTTTATCTTCCTTAATTATAGTACATCAGAGTTACTACATTCATTTTTAAGTGACCTGAGAAGGTGCTAAGCACTTTTTCATGATAACTAATTGGCCAATTTCGTAAATGTAGATGCACTGTTGAGTAAAATAACACCGGGTTTGTGTATGACTCAGGGACTCTCTTCAACGGCTTCAGACACATTTACTGATGTTTTTGCATGATTATTTTAAAATATTGTATCCATTAGTACTGGGTCTGTGTCATTGCATGTCATGCTTTGTTTTTGCTAACACGTATTAAAGGGACTGGCATCAGAGGAAGCCTTCTCCCATCCCTGGGGCATGTCATTTTTTCTGTTGTACATTTAACTTTTTTTGGCAGTTTTCTGCACACTCAGACATTAATCCGTGCCGTATACTGTCAAAGCTCTCTTTTATTTCACATGTTACGCACACGTACACGTGCAGCCCGGCACAGGCGCCAGCAGTGCCCCGGAGCCAGCAGGGACATCCCTGTCCTGGGGACATCAGGCCCAGCGTGGCCGGCCAGGCTGGGAGGGCTTGTCCTGCTCTGCTCCGGGCTGGGGCAGCCTCACCTTGAGCATGTTGGTCACCACAATATAAAAGAGATATTAAACTATTGCAGAGAATCCAAAGGAGGCTGTGGGGATGGCAAAGGGCCTCAAGGGGGGAGGCTGCATGGGAGTAGCTGAGGGCCCTCGGTGTGTTCAGCTGGAGGGGACTGAGACTCATGGCAGCCACAGCTTCCTCATGAGGGTAGGAGGAGGGACAGGCACTCGTCTCTCCTCTGGGATCAGGAACAGCACCCCAGGGAATGGCCTGAAGTTGAGTCAGGGCAGGGTTAGGCTGGGTATCAGGAAAAGGTTCTTCCCCAGAGGGGGCTGGCACTGCCCAGGCTCCCCAGGGAACGGGCACGGCCCCGAGGCTGCCAGAGCTCCAGGAGCCTTTGGACAGCGCTGCCAGGGATGCACAGGGGGCATTGTTGGGGGGTCTGGGCAGAGATGGGGCTGGACTTGATGATCCTGATGGGCTCCTTCCAACTCAGCATCTGCTGTGATTCTGTGGCCTCTCTCCTCTAAGACATCCTCCCCCACAGACTCCTCTAATTCTCATCCCAGCCTTTCTAGGGAACCAAGGGGGCTTTGCCACTGAAAACTTTGCAGAATTCACATGTAATAAATGTGCAGAAAATAACAAGAAAGGGCAGCTAAGATCATCTGGCTTCTCCACAGAACAACAGTAGGCGATGTTATTGCGAATTAGAGTTGTGCCGTAATGTTGGGGAGCAGTCCCTGCAGGGTGAAGGGTTGCATTCCATTTCCATTCCCATCAAATCCTTGTGATGGGATAAACCTGTCAACAGGGGTGTCAAAGCATGGCAGCTCTGACAGCATCCTGGTGCTGTTGGCACCTGAACGCCGGCAAATGGAGTGAAACCTCCATTTCCTCTATTTATTTATTAACCTTATTTCCTGTAGGCCGAAAAGTAACTTTGAGAACAGCCAGATTTTAACGAAGTCTTGCAAAAGAAAGACAATAAAGATCTTTCATATGAGATCAGGGCCTACACCTGCCTATGTTAGATCATTTAATTGCCTTTTCCACCTGCATTTTGGAGTGAAACTAATTAATGCTCTTTTCTTGCATGGCTTCAGTCTGATATTAGGAGCTCAACATTCCCATTGATGACTAAAATTAAATAATCAGTCTGTAAAAAAGATATGATTAATTAATAAACTTTGAATAAAATAATTCATTTTTGCTTTTAGAAAGCATTTTACGGTTGGATATTATGAGGGCAAAGGACACATTAGTACGTGCAATTAAATTGTGTTGAATTCCACTTCCTCGTTTATCTTTCTCTCTCTCTTTTGTTCTCTTTGTAATAAATTCCTCAAGATTATTTAATTTAATTAAAGTTAAGAAAAGTGCCTAATTCAAGTAGGTAGGCTAGAGGTTCCTTCTCTTCCACTGTGAAATAGCAGTGTGAAATCAGCATCAAGTTGCCACCTCTCCTTTTCAGAAAAAGTAGGATGGCTTCTACCCGGCAGTTGCAAAATCTGCATTTGTATTTATGAGTCAGTAAGGTTTCTGTGTTATGCTTTAATCAAGTGCACATGTACATACACACAGATTTATGGATCATATAGAATTAAATGTAGACCCAGGGCGTTTGATCTGTGCTGTTATCCTTGTTTTAAAAGCCCAGCAAAAGAAACTGGCTTTTCTCTTTTAGGGGAAAAGTCTCTCATTTCCTCCCAGACTAGAAAGGGTCCCCTTGACTTTCAAAGTGCTGCAATAGGCAGGGCTGCAGTCAGGTTTGTACCAGTTCTGTCACTCAGTAACATTTAAGCCTGTCAGCTGAGTACCATGTACAAATGCTAAATGTGATGGATTTGTTTTCAAAACATTTTTTTTCAAAATAAGGAAAAGGTGGAGTGTGCTTCCTGTGAATTTTAACACACTGTGGTTTAAATATAAGAAGCTTTTGTGCCAAGATTCTAAATAGAAGCTGGTGTGCTCAGTAAAGGTTGTTTGCCTTAAATAGACCAAAAAAAAGTATGACGATAGATAGAAAAATGTGAATTATGTGTGTGTTTAATACATTTTCATATTCATCTTGTGGCTTAGGAGTCACTGCAGGACCTTTTCCCAGTTGATCCATTCCCACATGACATCAGTAGGAGCACTGTTTTTATCAGACATACTTCTTAAAGCATCTCCAACATTGGAAAGAATTAAGTTTTTCTAATTCAGACTGTTACCTAAATCATGTGACCACTTCAATCACAGTTTTAAGGCTAGAAATGAGTGGATAAGATGCAGAAAGACATTTAGCAGATGAGAAGGATTGCAACACATTTGAATTTCTGCTTGTAATGTGTTTGCAACTTCTGGAACTGCTCTAATGTTCAGTGTGTATGCAATTACTTCTGACACTGAAGGGAAAAACTGCCCTTCATGAATTTTAATCCAATGGCCCTTTGGATTCTCCTCAGCAGCTTTTCACTGTCTTTTGTTGTTAAGGCAATGCAGACATATTTGAGAAGTGGTGTTCACAATACATTTTAAGAGAGTATACTGCTTGGAAAGGTTACTGAAAAAGTTAATTTACATTTGGAAAGCTAAACAAAAAGCAGTTTAAACCCCCTAACTTTTGCAAATGATACATGGCATGAAAATATCTCACTTTTGGTGGAAGACTTATTGATCCACTATTGATTAATGTAAATGATAATGCTACTAAAAATTAACAATAAGTCGAATTTCCAATGTTTTATTCCCAAAGTTGAATTCCTGGCTAGCAGAAAAGGACCTAGTGCTGTGAGTGAGACACTGTGGCTTAAATGACTACTGTGAAGGAAACGAGTTGTCTGCCATGGGCTGCATCACTGATATCACCAGCTCAATGGGCCGGTGCCTGAGATTTGGGTTTTTACCTCACTGTTCAAATGAAAGGTTCCTAAGAAACCCTCTAATCACCTGGGAACATAAATAACTTCTATGAAAAAAGCACTATGATCAATAAGTTGTTTAATACAAGATGTTTAAATAACCAAGACAATAAAAAACGTTTATTTGAGAATAGAGGGGAGAAAACTTTCAGATATGTTCTCTGAATTGTTCAGCAGTCCACAAGACATCTTTTATTTATTGAGATATATATATATATATATATATAGGTGCATCACAATGAAACTCACAATGTAGAATGAAACCCTTTGATATATTTGTTAATGTAAAGGTGGTTCTGGGTACTTTAGTGAGCTGTTCCTTAGCAAGTCCTCTGGAAATATTTCCTTGGGAGCTGGCATTGGATGTTTAATTTTCTGCAAAATACAGCACACAATTTACCTGGTGCGCTTTTTAAAGAGACTCTGCTACACCTTTGTAGCCTCAATCTGTATTTCATCAGCTGTTCCTTCAACGAGAACATAGATACTTTGAGGGTGACATATCCTATGTGAGTGTGTTTAAAATGCTGTAAAACACCTGGCCACCACCAGCTTGACATTCTTGACAAAAAAACCTCATGTTTTTCATGCAAATCTTGGAGTCCTCAGAGTAAAACTCAAGCTAAAAAGAAAGAACATCGTGTTCATTAAAAATATTATGGCCAGTCTCCTAAAAGGCTCCATGAAGAAGATGCCTATTGCTTTTTTTTCTCTAGACCTTTCTTTCTTGCTTTCCCAGTAGCCATCAGATGAGACTGGATCAGTAAAATTCCAAATTCTGCATAGACTGTTGTGACCACGCATTGTCTGATGCCTTGTGTGACAACACAGCCTAAATATCATCATGCATTTGGGGCCCAATCTGATTCTTTGTGTGACAAAGATGAATTTCAAGTGTCGTAAAGTTTATTAAACCAGACTGAAAGAAGTTTAGCAGACATAATCCTCTTTTTTTTTTTTCCCCCCCAGGTTTTAACAAGCATGTTTTTCCTGCACAAATTCAGGAGCAAGCAGTTAACTCCCAGTGGTTTCAAAGCCATGGGAATTAAGCAGGTGCTTGAAGTTAATGAGGTACTTAATTGCTTTGTAGAACCAAGATGGACTGTTGCTTTGCAGGTAGGATGAGAAATAGTCCCTCATTTCCTTTCTGAGAAAGGAGTTTTTTTTAAGGATCAAGATCTCTTGCAGGCCATCTTTTCACAATTTATGTGTAATTTGATGGTTGAAAATTGTAATGTTCTGCGGCAGTCTGGGTGGGTTCAGTTGCAGCATCATTAAAACCATTCAGGCTTGATACAGAGATTTGATAAATTTTCTAAATAGCATGACTGAAACCAAAGAGAGCTGGGTAATGCCTGAGCAGTGCTACCACTGTTTTAGCGAAATACAATCAATGCCAAGTCACACAGACCAGAAAGTCTACAGCAGTGAGGTGAACGGATCACAAGAACAGACCTTCATCCTGACAGACAGGGCAGATCGTCCTGGGGGAATGGACTGGGGAGAAGGAAAAACACTGATGGCTTGAAGCATGAGTATATTTTTGTTGGAAGGAGGCATTTTTCTCACAGGAGATAACTTTGCATACGGAAATGTTACACCGGGTTTTAGCTCTCAATTGCACTGGTGAAAATCCGGTCTAGTTCTTGGCACACCGAGTTGCACTCTGGCTGGCCATGGCCTTTCCAGGTGAGACAGGATTCATGGAACCTTACCAGCATCTTTTTTTAGATCAGATACAAAGCAGGGGGAGTATTTATTTCTGTCAGAAAACAATGTGGCTGCAGCTGTGGTTTGTCACTGTGCAACAGCACAGCACTGAGAGGTAGTACAGAAACTCACCTTGGATCATTCATATTGCATTTCTGTTCTAAATCTTACCCTACGGGAAATCATTTACTCTTCTGTGCTGGGTTGGGCTGGGATGAAGTTAATTTTCCTCATGGTAGCTGTTCCAGTGCTGTGATTTGGATTTGGGATCAGGATGTTGGTAGCACAGGGATGTGTTGGCTGCTGCTGGTCGGGGCTTACAGAGAGCCAAGGAGTTTTCAGCTCTTCCTCCCACCAGCGAGGGGGCTGGGGGGGCACAAGGAGTCAGGAGGAGATACAGCCAGGACAGGTGACCCAACTGACCCAGGGGACATTCCAGACCATGTGACATCATATTCAGTGTATAAAATGGGGTGGAAAAGGAAGGAAGGGGGCGATGTCTGAGCGAATGTGTTTGTGTTCCTGAGGAACCTTTCCGTGGGATGTGGCCCTGCTCTCCTGGGGATAACTGAACACCTGCCTGCCCGTGGGAAGCAGGGAATGAATTCCTTGTTTTGCTGTGCTTGTGTGCATGGCTTTTGCTTTACTATTAAACTGTCTTTATCTNACTCACCTTGGATCATTCATATTGCATTTCTGTTCTAAATCTTACCCTACGGGAAATCATTTACTCTTCTGTGCTGGGTTGGGCTGGGATGAAGTTAATTTTCCTCATGGTAGCTGTTCCAGTGCTGTGATTTGGATTTGGGATCAGGATGTTGGTAGCACAGGGATGTGTTGGCTGCTGCTGGTCGGGGCTTACAGAGAGCCAAGGAGTTTTCAGCTCTTCCTCCCACCAGCGAGGGGGCTGGGGGGGCACAAGGAGTCAGGAGGAGATACAGCCAGGACAGGTGACCCAACTGACCCAGGGGACATTCCAGACCATGTGACATCATATTCAGTGTATAAAATGGGGTGGAAAAGGAAGGAAGGGGGCGATGTCTGAGCGAATGTGTTTGTGTTCCTGAGGAACCTTTCCGTGGGATGTGGCCCTGCTCTCCTGGGGATAACTGAACACCTGCCTGCCCGTGGGAAGCAGGGAATGAATTCCTTGTTTTGCTGTGCTTGTGTGCATGGCTTTTGCTTTACTATTAAACTGTCTTTATCTCAACCCACGAGTTTTCTCACTTGGACACTCCTGCCTCTCTCCTGGGTCCCAGCGTGGGGGAAGCGAGAGTGGCAGCGGGGATTTGGGTGCTGGGGAGGTTAAACCAGGACACTTAAACCACAAATGCTCTTTAATTAACATGGCCAACATCTGTTACATTTCCTCCTCTTTAAAGCAGAGCAATATTTTACTCTTGCATGCTAATGTTTCTTGTGGCAACAAAGACCCCACTTCAAGAGGAAAGGAATTTTTTTTTTTTTTGTGTCTCAGAGTAACTTTAAACCATTTATGGTATTTCTGTTTAAAATAATTCCAGAGGTGTGTCTATTTATCTTCTGCATTAAAATTCAGGAAAAAGGTTTAGCTTTTGGCTTGCCTTGGGGGCTAAGCTGTGCAGCAGACATGCTTCTCTGAGATAATTTGTTTTCTAATTGCCAATCGTTTGCTGAAATACAATTAAAGTTATTGCTCTAATATTAACATCAACATCTTGATTGCCTTATCAGAATATGAATATGTATTTTTCTTACTCTGCTTGGAGACATCTTTCACTAACTTTCTCTGAACATGTAGCTCTTAATTAAAGAGAATTTTTAATTCAGATGTAACAGTACTTTTCCAACGACTGTTGCCAGTTGGTTGGAGGGTCAGACCTTAACCTGGAGTCCAGACTTTCATCAGGTATCATCATGACACCAGGGCACATGTTCACCTGGAATATCTGAGCCTTTGGATCAGCCCTCACTAATGAACCCATCTTTGTGCAATTGCCAGAATTTAGGTTGCAAACAGGCAACTCTAAGCCAAAGAGAGATTTCATTAAAACTGGAATATGGTAAGGAGCTGGCAAAGCACTGAGCAGCCAGTCTGTCTGAAGGGAAAAGGGGCACTCGGGCCACACGAGGAGAAGGAGAATTCTCAGCTCACTGAGCAGTAAGGAGGGAGTGTTCCTGAGCAGCTCCCATCCCTGTGTTTCTGGTCTAGAGAACCACTTATGTGCTATAGTCAGACCAGAATTACCAAAAGAGATTGAGCACAGCCTTAAATTTAAAATGGCCTTTATACAATTCTTTACCTTGGCCCTTTTTTTTTTTTTTTTTTACTTCTTTACAAAGATGTTTAATGAACAGGATTCTTTCAATCAGTAAAAGCAGGAGAATGTTCCAAAATAGTTACATAAATGAACAGGCCACTTGGGATGACAAAAACCAGAGATATAGTGAAGAAGCAGTCCCATTTGGTGATGAAATTGTTCTTTCTCACTCTAAGAGATCCTTTTTAAAATCTTTTTTTCTCACTTAGTAATTTTCCTTTTATGAAAGCGTATCTATTTCCCATACCTCATTAGCTTCTGAGCACATATGAATATCCCACTGAGTTACATTGAAAATTATTTTTTTGAATATGATAGAATTGCAAAATTGAATTCTAGTTTTAAAAAAATAATAATGAAATTGACATTTATGCTCTAGCGAGTTGTTCTTGAAAATGAATTAAGTGTATAATAATCAGCAAAAAATTAATTTTTAATTTGTATCGTGTAGGGGTTAATTGATCCATGTTATGGAATTTGGTGTTTCAAAACTGAAATGTGATCTTTAGTGGCCTTTCAGCAGACCTCAGGTGGCAGGGATCAAGTGTGGGTTTGCTTTCTCTGGGGAAAACTTGTTACACTAAAAGTGTCTGGCAAAGAGGGTGACCAGTTGAGTAGAACCGGTTATTTGGTTTTCCCCAGATCCAAATTTCCTTTTTGATTTCAAACTCACATGTAGGTTTGAATTCCTTTTCACATTGGCTTTTATACCTTAATGAGCCATTAATGCAGTTCAGATCAGAGTCACTCTGCAGATTAGGGGTCCAGAAATTAGGACTCTGTTAAATACACTAACACTTGTTTATGTTGGGATTTATTCCATGAATAGGAAATCATCAGAATTACTACATGTTCAATAGCTGGATCAATGATTTTGCTTTTTGGTGAAGTGTGGCTTTAAGTAACAAAGAAGAATTAACATACAAATAAAAACCGTGATATGCTGGCACATTAATAGTGTGGTATGGGTTTGGATTTCCAAGCTCAAAATGTTGAGATTTAATATTAATAATTGAGCCTATCATAGCAGGCTTCAGCTCAGCTCTTAGGAAAACGAGTCCATTTAGCAGTAGTTGTTGTCTTGGAAAAAAACCCCATGCTGATAGTCCTTGGAGGGATTTTTCAATTAAAAAAACACCCAAACTGCTAGAAATAGTCTACTGTGATGAAACTCTTAGGATCACTACATCTCCTTGTACATGCAGCAATTGCGGACGTTTTTTATGGGTCCCACTATGATAAAACACATAACACTTGTTTAGAAATGTACAAAGAAGTAACTACAAGCCTTGTAGAGCATACAAGCTCTTTCATGTTTCAAGGAACTCTCAGTGTTTCCTGCTATGCTGTCTCATGTTTGGAATTGCCTAAAGTGCCTTTTTAGTGCATAGATGCTGCATAAAAATCAGCTTGCCTCATTGATTTCAATGAGCAGTTCCAAGGTCAAATGTTATTCGGCTGTAAAATTATCTATTAAATTTTTTTACTAAGGGAAAGCATCTGAGTATTGAAGGACAAGATAATAGTCCATTTACTGAATACAAAGGGATGCCTTTTGTTTGTTCAGCACATCGTTACAATAGGGATGTGCCTTGCTTCTCAACTTCTATTTATAGCATTACAAACCTTAGGGTGATCACCAGTTGTGAACAACACATCTTTAGAAACACAGGGCTGTGGAATGGAGTTCCTGATATATCACAAGTGTATGCAGAATAATTAGAACTAGGAAATGGGAGGAAAGCTTAAGATTTCCTAAAAATTGCCTAAAACAAGAAATAAAATCAACCAACCAAAAAAAGAGCCATTAAAACTAATGTGTGGCCAGGAGATAATGCTGTAAGTTGTTTTTTAGAGTGCTGTCAATGCATGTGGGGGAGACAGAGTGAACTAAACTCCTTTAATTCCACCTAGAAATAACTGACATTTTCCAACAGATCCTCTTTTTCAGGGGTATGTCTGAGCTGTTGCACTTTTATTTTTTGAAAGTATTTTGCTTCAGAAGAGAAAGAATATAATTTTTTTTTCAAAATGCTTTAGCATAAAGCAAATTTTGGTTAGTTAGTTGGTTGGTCCATTGGTTACTTAAGTTTTAGCTCTACATTAGATTATTTTTGCTATGAAAATTCAGGCAGTCTTACAAATAAAGCTCTGATCCTCCATGCCCATGAGTTGAGGCAGTAAAACTCTTGGCAGAGCATGCTCCCTCTTGAAGCCAAGCACTAATAGTCTGTGTGCATGTAATGTTAGCAGGTAAGAAAGGAGTAAGTCCTTCTCCTGCTGCCTAGCTGGAGACTGTGCAGTTCAGAGAGTGAGACTGAGAGAGCAAAACCCCACTAGGCAGATCAGCAGGGGGGAGAGAAAGCTCCTCAAAGTCTAAAAAGTATTTGCCTGTAATGTACTACCCACTTCTTCCGAGTCAGGAATGAGATCTTGCTTTCAACAGGAAAACTCTTCGGTTTCCTGTGCTCTTGCCTTCCCTCATTAAGGGATACCTGGCTTGCTCAATCTCTCTCATTAAATCCCAGTCTTCGTCAGAAGATTATGGTAATTTAGGTTATGACTTTGAGGAATCCTGCTAAATTGGAGGTGTCCCAGCTCTGCAGCTGGTGTAGCCAGGCTCCAGCAGAGTCTGCCTGAGCAAGCCTGGGCTTAAATGGCTTCAGCCTGCCCTGGGTACAGAGCTGTGGTCAACATCTGCTAACGGAATTAAACTGCTCAGATTCAGCTGCTCACAGTGTCCTTTTCCTGGTGAAAACTCCCCAGCTTACTTCTAACAGGAACCTCCATTTCCATTATTTACTTCACTTAGTTATCCAGCTAGATTGGCCACAGAAATTCAATAGCAGTTGCTGAAGCTCTGTGCACACAGAGTCATCCCCACCTTTGAGATAAGGCACCGACATACCCATTTTCATGTGAGCAATTACTCGCTCACCTGGTGACTGTAAAAATGCTTCCAAACAAATTGTAACATATTCCCTGCTATTGCACCACTATTTCCCACAGGACTCCACAGATAACACAGATGTGGCAGGATAACTGGCATTCCTTTATAATGTAGTAAAATAAATTGTGTTTTTATAGGATGGCCTTAATGTACAGTAACACAAAATTCTTCAGAGAGGCATCAACAGTAAACTGGAGTTAAAAGGAAAATTTTACAGAGGAGTTGCTGAGGTTGTTGAGTTTTCAGGGGATGATGAGGTATGTGACTGAACTACCAATATGAGTTAAGACAAGTGAAAGAGTAACTGAAAATTATGAAGCATCTTAGCTAAACTGAATGATTTTCATGCCCTTATTTCTGTGATTAAGATTTTATCCATTAGCATACAATTTGTCAGCCTAGGCAGACCTAATAGAAGAATACTTACAGCTCTGTATGCTCAGTAAGATGTGGAGAATGGATTATATAATTTATCTAGCTCTTTCTTGACAACAGTTTAACATTTATTACAGTGGTCTGCACCACAATGTTTCTGTCTTGACATTAAATTTATGACTTCCATAATTTTACCATAATTGTTTTTAACTCTTTCTCTAAGAGGAAATCAACAGTACCTAATCAGAGCAGAGGTGAGACAGGGAGAGAGAACTTTTATCAGCTTGTCTGATTGTTAGCAATAATATTCTTTTTCTTCTTTCTATGACTTCACCACGTTCATCTCCTTTGAACAGCACAGCAACATCAACTGCAGTGAGCAGTGTGTCGTCTCTGCCACAGGAAGATATCCTCAAGCAGTCTGAGTACTGGAAAGCCCACCAGTAATTTTGCTCAGACACCTAACCCAAAAGAATATCAAATTATAATTTTACAAAGGGAATATTTCTTAGGCTTCAGTGGAAGAGGAACTGAACATTCCAAAACTTACAAGTTTTGAAAGCAACTTCCAAGTGGAAACTTGGAAATGTTATTCTTGTTTAGTTGCATAATGTTCTAACCTGCTTCTGATAGTGGCTCTCTGGAAACACCAGAGCTCTGGAGTCTCCATTTATTTACAAGGTGTTTCTGTTCATCATTACCTGTCAGAGCTGTCCCAGTTCAAGGAGCAGGTGCATACAACCATGAGAAACAAATAAGAAATTTACACATAGGTAAAGCCCAGTTTGAAATGCGCTTCTGGGAGAAGGAATGTGATTTTGATAGTGGCTTACTCTTGTTTCTTCAGAGGTCTTCTGGTTTTTGATTGGTTATTTTATGAAACCTTTTCAAGTAGTTGAGGGCTTTAGATGAAGACCGGTCCTTCATAACTTTCAGTTTATAACTTTACTATTATCATTTGAAGAAAGGATTGTTTTTACAGTTAAATCAATATGACAGGAAGATCAGAACATAGTGAGGACTCTAATGGCTGCAAAGATTTGGAAGTGGCTTTAATGAACACTCAGCAGGCAAGAAAATGCTCTTTTATGTTCACTCCAAACAAAAATTTACAAGCTGAGGAGAAAAAAACAGGCTGTGGCCAACCTTATTAAATGAGAAGTGGCTGTGAAATTATTTATTTCATCTAAACTAAATAAGGCCAATTTTTGGCTCTTCATATAAAACACAGGGGAAGTTTTCAGAGGGCTTATGAAGCAAGAACATAGTTTGATGGATAATTACAGAGTCGGCTTACAATTAAATCATAGAATATTCCAAGTTGAAGGGGATCCACAAGGATCGTCCAAGTCCAGCTCCTGACCCTGCACAGGACACCTCAAGTATCCCACCATGTGCTTTGTCACGCTTTAAAAAAGAAGCTATTATTTTCCATAGAGATAAAGTGCAAGCTGTACCCAAAACCTCAGGGGCTGAGATCCTCTTCTACTTTTATGTAGGTATCTGTATTTCTATGGTGCCATATAATACATATGGTGTTTAACTTAATACTATACAGCTATCACTATATTGCCATATTCACAGATATTTACCCAAGTTTAGAACATTAGAAAGTACCTTTACACTGAAAAAATTTCTCCAGCTGCCATAGTGAATCAGATGAAAACATGGTTGAAAATATCCACCACATTGCCAGGAATCCTTTGTTTAGCTCTGTGAATAGTCCAAAACGCATGGAAAACCATCTCTGTGACACTTCTGAAACCCATTTCTGTAATTTCAGGGTGGTGTTTTCTTTTCATCCCACTTCCCGTGTCCCCTCTAAGCGGCTGAGTGTCTGGCAGGCTGGTGTGTCAGGAATGGTTGCACTCAGAATGTGCCTTCTTCCATTTAACTCTCTGAGAAGTCCCAGATGATTTAAATGATTTAGTGGTCTCGCCCAGAGGGAAATGAGCTGGAGAACATGATGGAGCAGAGCCTGTGGTGCTGGGCAGCTGGCTGTGGGCAGGGGGCACAGGGGGGTCAGGGGAACAGAAAGGACTGGGAAGTACCTCAGACAGGAGTTCAAGCCCCATCATTTGAAAGGTGATTTCAAGTCCCTGTTCTGCTCTACACCATGTCCCTGTGTGCTGCAGCTCTCTGCCTGTAAACTGGCTATAATAGCATTTCCCTTCCCAGATGCTTGCTGGGAGAACAGCTTCATTAAAAAGCACCAGCAACTCCCAAATATTGCATTAGATGTGCAAAGACCAGCAGCATGAAGCTGGTGTCATCTCTGGGCTTAGCAAAGCAAACACACAGGTGTTTCAGGTGTAATCTTGTGGTAGGTTTTCTTTTTCCCTAGCAGAAATGTGAAGCTTTTCAACAAAAATAAACACATGAACATGGAAAAGAAGTTCTCAAACTAAAGTTAAAAAAAAATCAGACTGGTTTGGAAAGCCTAAACAAACACTGTAACATCTGTTTCTTGAGTTATTGATGGAGTCTGTCCTCAGGCTCATATCTGCCTTTAACATCTTCCAAAACTTTCTATCTTCTGTGCGGTTTCAGAAGTCAGAAAACAACTGGCTAGTTGTCTTTCTGGAAAAATAAAAGTATCTCTCTTACCTGAAGCTTATATGTGGCTTAACTGTAAAGCAACCAGTGAGAAAGGTGTTTGATAATATTCAATCTCTGCTAACCATGTGGTAAAATTACTTGTCTTATTTATTAGCATTGTAATAATCTTCCCATACCTCCATTCTCTACAACAAAAGGAAGATTTCAAACTACTCTTATTTTAAATGGCAGAGACAAAATGTGAGCATTTAACACTGGAGAAATAAGTGTCCATTGATTTCAGTATTATTGCCTATGAATAAGCAGGCAAAAAGACTTTCTGCTTGTGGTCTGCTATGAACACATCAACTAACTAATTATGCTTCTCACTGAGATATTTTATTTACACTGATCTTTATAGTACCTGCCTATTGCTTTCTAAAGTGTGTCTATCTCTGCCTGACAGCAGCCTGAGGGTAACATCTTACCCACAATATTCTGCCCCACTCAGGTGAGACCCCGGCTGCAGAGCTGCCCCAGCCNTAATGATCTGGGTGTTTTGCTGGCCCCTTGCTGGATCCAGACACGGAGTTCCCCAAAGAGCAGAAAGAAGAAATGTGACCCTCATCTTTCTTTCTCTCCAGAATCTGAGGAAGGTGAACAGGAAAAGTGGATCAAGCTTAGAGAGGTGTGGATTCTTGGTCTTCCAGTCTTTCTGTAGGAGACCAGATAAATCAGGCCTAAATTCAATACAGTCCAAAATATAGATGTTCAAGATTCTGAGCTAAGCTCTAAGTCTGCATCATCTGACATCCAGCGTGTCAGATTTTCTAGCAATGATGTTCTTTAGGGAATCTTGGATTTCTAAAATATTTAGTAGGCAAGGTTTTCAGCAAACACAGCTAAGAATCTGGAAACACTTTCAAAAGGCTAATTTTGATCAGGAGTGAAGTTCTGGAAAAGGTGAGAAAAACTGGGTGTTTTACCCCACAGTAAAAGTTGGAATTCCAAGACGTGTTCTCGTATTTCCTTGTGTCTCCCAGTGGCTCCTTGTGTCAGATGCACATCCCAATTTGATTATATTGAATACTACTTATGTTATCTGTTAGCTGCTTCATGCTTCTGAGTGTACTGAGCTTGGTGACAGGATAAAAATATTTTCCTATAATGGCAAAAGAGAGAATTGCCGTCATTTGGAAGCTGCAGACTGTTCCTGCAGCAAAAGATTGGATGCTCAATTTAATTGGTTGTGCTTCACTAGAAAAAACATAGTGCACTCATTAAAACATCAAAACTTTAACTTCCAAGATATCTGCTCCTTTTTTGAATTACAGCATGAGTAGAATATGAGATTTGATAATATTTCATCGTGATTATACTTTTGTAACCACCATTTATAATTTGCAGACAATCTGTGGGGGACAGGGAAGCTCTGGGTATTATTGATTTACACTGTTGAGATCAATGTTATAAGCATATTTGCATTTATAAAATAGATGGAACAGCTTTATTCTTCTCCCTGAAGTCCTAAATCTATGTGAAGCTTGTTTTCTTCTTTGCTTTTTTTTCGCTCTTTATTACAAAAATATATATAAAAAAATCAAAATAAAATACTAAGAAATGCACAAAGCCTCATCTGCCACTGCTCCAGTGGTTCTGTGGGCAAGGAACACCACACAGGTATTTCATTTCAGCAGTGTAGTCACATCCTCTATGGGACAATATCCCAGAGCGTTATATGACAAGCCATAAAATATTACAAAGACAATGACTGCAGTGGGGGAGGGAGGATTATTTAGAGTAGCAAAGGCTTTGTTTTGTTTTCCAAAGCATTCTGTCATGCAGTAAATTAAATATCAAAGGCATGAGTTTCCTCTGGCAGTGCCCTCACACCCCACAGAAGGGGACATGCGCTTTTCTAGCAGGAACACCAGCCAAGGAGCCATTGCTGTAACGAGCATACACAGCTTTTCCCCGTTCATTTTTCATGTTTAATACAACCTAATTTGAATGTTATGGTATCTCCATTTGCTCTTCCCCCTCGGATTCCATGATCAGCTCCGAGGGGCGCTCTTTGTGTGCGAGGCTGTGCTCAGCTTTAACAAAGAGCTTGGCTGTGTCTGCCCAGGGCTCTGCTGAGGAGCTGGGAGGGCACAGAAGTTTGCACCTAAGCTGCCTTTGGATAATTATGTGTTTGGAACACTGAATATCCTCCCCATGTCAGATTGCTTGGCTCCCAATTACTTTGCCTTCTCATACGTTTTGGAACCGTGATTGGAAGGTCTGTTGTGTTATTCCAGATTTGGTGCAGCTCTAGGAGTTGTTGTGACTTACTGCTCTCTCTGTTTTTTGTAGCTCTTCTGATTTAGTTCCTCACACCTGAGGAATTTTAAAGGCTATTTGCAATGTTCAGAAAATGAAGAATAAGAAATCAGTGAGATGGTTTATCTGCTCAGATTTTTTTGTTTAACTCCATCACCTTCTCCACTTCCCATTTTCCATGCTTTAGAGCGTTCAGCTGGATACAAAGTGCATCTGACCATGTATTATTAATCTCATGACAAACTAATTTTGTGAGGGAGACTGGCAATAGTCACAAATACATGCACACACATGCACCATGTCTTTACAGCTCGTCTCTCTCAATGTGCAGCAATTTAGAGAAATTGTAGAATCGTTCTCTCTTCTTTGTTATAAGGGTCCATTGAAGAGTCCAAAATTAATGAGATTTTTTTTTGCTCTTTATTGTAAGAAGTTCATTTAGAACTTAGCAGTGAATAAAAGATGCTTAAGTAATTCTTTCCAACCCTGTGTCATTTCACTTTGTGTTGTGTGATGTGCCTTCATTCAGCTTTGAGTAATCACACTGCCGGAAATTGTCCTGTCACCTTGTACATCCTAACAAATTGTGTCATCTCTGCAAATTTTATCTCCTGGCTGTTCATAGCATTCATCAGTTCTTCTGTGTTCTATTATGAGAGTTGGGGAACTCTAATTGCTAAACTTGAAATCTTAAATACTGCCAGGAACTTGCAAAGATCCTCCATACAGCAGTGAATTTCACCAGACTGTCTCCTAGAATATTGATGTTTGGGTTCTTATAATTATTTCCTCAAGTAGTTTCATCTGTGCAGCTCTCTGAGAGTCTTACCTGACCCAGTGCCATTTTATTTGGAATTCTGGGACAGCTCTTAGCTCACTCTAAAGCTGTGTCAATCTTCAGGTACAGTTATTTCTTGATCCTCTTTTATAGGAAACTGATTCCCTTTGATATCTCTCTGGCATTTTTTATACAATTTTATTTTCTTTTAGTGTCATCCTCTGGCAAAAAATATGTATTTTGTGTTCTATATCTCCTTTCCCTGCTACAGCACTCCTTCAAGCCCTTGTAAACCTCTTTTCTTTTCTTCTACATATTCTAAAACCCATTTCAAATACAATTCCAGCCTATTCCCTTTTCTTTCATCATTGTTACAGTCTTTTAACTTCATTTACTCTTATGTACCCCTGTGTTTGTGAGTGTTTTAGCTCCTTAAGCTTTGATTGCTTTTTACATTTAGAGATTTTATTACAGTGCTTGCTGTTGGATGCCCTGTTATGTACTACCCTCTAGGACATAGCATTAATGTTCAGAAACAATTTTTCTTCTGCATCTTCTTTAATTTCTTTATCCAATTTCCTTTTATCCAACACTTACATGACTTTTCTAAGTCTCCAGTTCAATATCCTCACTTAGAGGTCTTCCACTTTTAAGATAAAAAATGAAAATAATGGGGCCATTTTTTAGCCAGTAGTTTCATCATGTCTGGCTTTTTGCCAAATTTCATTGATTCTCTTTTAATTTTTCTTCTTTATTACATTGTGTGCATATGCTATGCCATATTTTAGTGATTCCTTCCTCCTCAGAATTTATATCAAAGCGACTGAAAAGTATGGCCATTAACTTTCATGTTTGGTCCAATGTTTTTTCAAATCATTGGTTCTTCCTGCCAATTTTTTCCTTCATTACTTTTAATTCTGTATTTTATTTCTATCTTCACAATGCACAAAATGCTAAACATTTCCCGATGTACCTTTCCAAAAGATACCTTCTCCCTTGCATCTTCCAGGCTTGGCATTCAACATCTGATTTGTACAACGCTGTTACCTGCCAAGCACAGCACTGGGCTCTTCATTCCAAGTGTGAAGGCGACATTATACCAGGTGCTTTTTTGGCTGGATCACTGTAAGCAATAGAATTTTTTGGGGTCAGTAAAAGAAAAAATGTTGAAAAAAAATTGGCCGTTCTTGATACAAGTGTGAGGGTCACTCAGCTAATGTATGTGTACTCAGTATATGGTTAACTGTCGAGCCATGCAGGGTTGAAATTGGGAATGTTGACTCTCTGATAGTGTTTTGATAAATTAAAGCCTTCAGTGGAGATGTCAAGACTGAACTGTATTTCTTATGTGTTCTATAACAAAAGTTTTGTCAGCTTTCGGTGCTGAGCCTTGCCTTAAGGTCTTTCATCAAGATGGATTCAAAATCAAGGAGTTATTTTCTTGGGAACCTCTTTAAACAATGGTGAATTTGTAGGTGTGCAACAGAGTTTTGATGGCAGGTCAGAGGTGTGGAAGTGAAGGTGTCCAAGGA
>VYZR01094533.1:0-11066 GCA_013400675.1 Oxylabes madagascariensis
TTAAATGGTGAAACTGACTGAAACTCATAGTCTCTCTATGTTGGCTGTAGGAAAGTGAACAGTTGGTGGAAGAAGAAGAAGAAGAAGAAGGGTTTTGAAGTTTCAAATTTTTTTTCTTTTTTTCCTTTTTTTTCATTCTTTTAGTGTGTGTGTTAATAAAATTATCTGTTCAAACTTAAAGGTGGGCCTGTTTTGCCTTTTCCTTCCTAATTCCATCTCACAGTAGTAAAGACACTCAATTTAGCAAACGAGATTTAGCGAATGTGAAACCACAACATAAAGGAACATCCAGAATTGATTTTCATTTAAGTAGATTACTTATGTTTTCTTCTAGACCAGGGAAAGCACACTCTAATCTCCATTACTTTTCACAAGTATACCTACTGGTTTGATCCAGATATCCATTATTAAATGCACCAAGCTACTCTTCCCAAGTACCTGCCTGTGACTTGGGACAGACCTGACAGTCTCTGCCAGACACCAGTTCTCCTGTCCCTCAGGGAAATCTGGAGGGAAGTATGGCCTGGCATGGGTCGCTGGCAGTTTTGAAGGTACGATGACAGACATGGGGCTAATCCTGATTTTGGGTTTTGTTAATGTTTTGTTGAATTGTTGCTGAGTCCACTATGCAGATCCATGCTCAAAGCTATTCAACTTTGTAGATGCTTTAGCTGGCTCACTCATGTTTGTTTTTAAACCACAAAATTAGGCTCTTTTGTATGCTAGCTCCTTTCTGAGGTTGTTCACACTCCCCCTTCAACAGGTCTTTTACTAGACTGAAACATCTTCAGATGCTGCTTTTCTCACTGTAATGATGATGATTGTACTGACTGTGCAAAGAGCTGGAAATGAGAACATCACTATTTCCCTGTGCACAAGCAAACCAGTTGCTGTCCACAAGAATTTTCCTTGATCTCTGTGACATATCTGCTGTAGGCACATCAGGAGAACAGTCAGTTTGTCTTTGATCATGCATTGCAAACAGGTTTTTTTACCCAATCAAAACACAAGAAAGGAGACTAAAACATTTGTAGTGAGGATGCATGCTTAGTATCCAGAAAATTCCAAAGAAAATCAGTAACTTAAATGGAATATGTTCATACTGTTTTAGAGAGAACATATAAGCTGCTTTCACTAGGTTGTTGTAGTGGCAGGATATTCCAGGGGTGTTGAGAGTGGGACCTCTCCTAATCTTACAAATTCCCAGTTCAAGAATAGCTGTAAATGCTTATGTGATGTGAAAGAGCTAATTGTATAAATCATTATTTTCAGCCTGACGTGCCTCTGCTGTTTATTCTGTGGCAGTAATTAATTTTATAATTAGAAAATGTCCTACTAGATAATTTCTCGGGGAACTCAGGCTATTGTCCAATGCAGGAAGCCTTCAAGAAGCTGAAATTGTTTGGTTATGACCTTGGCAATCTGACTACTTTTATTGGCAAGGCCTGGTTTGTTTCACTGGGGGATCATTACTGAAGAATTTAGCTTTTATGAGTGGAACTGGAGATGAGTCTCTTGATGCTGAGATTTGGTGCTGTGGATGAATGGATTTGCCCTGGCCTTGCCCATCTCTAGCAGGGGACACCGGACCTACCTGTGAATTTGTATCTGCTTTTGATCCATCAGCATTTGCCATTCTATGAGAAGTTTGGATGAAATGAATGTGCTTCATAAGGTATCAGAGTGAACACAAGAAAATCAATAAGCAATCTGTGTGATAAATAATTAGCATGCCAGGATGAATTACTGTTTCTTTCCCTCCTGATTTGGATCACAGTCACATTTGATTTGGGAAGTTGTCAGTTTTTCAGTTGTAGCTTGGTCTTTGTTCTTGGTATGGCTTTTCACCTTTTTTTATTTGATGTGCCCAGAATGAAGGACTGGCAGAGAGAAACTCACACTGCAAAATTGCTTGTTGTGGGAAGGAGACTGTACTGAGCTCAGCACCCAGCAGAACTTGTTGACAAGGAGAGGTGCTGTACACTTCAGAGCTGGCCTGAGCCTGGGTATTTGAGCCCCCAGGAGCAGGGGCATTTGTTCAGGGATCTGACACCTGCTCCAGTCTGCAGGCTCCTGTCTCGACAGATTTCCCTGGGACTCAGATGCCATTCCTGGGAAGNCTGTATCATGCTGTCCCTTTATGTATTAAATTACTCTGTCCTTCCTCTCTCTCTCAAGAAAAGTTAGAGTTCTGAAAGCTTAATCTTGCCAGGAAAAGGTTAGAGCTTGCCGAGGTCCTCTCTCTCTTGCCTGCTGATTCATGGTGTCAAGTTTTAAGGCTGCGCCGATGATAGTGGGAGGAGGGTGGTGAATCCCATCCTCCCACAGGCCAGAGGCACTGGCAACCAGGGCCTGGGGCACAGCCCGGCCAGGGCCGGCCACTGCAGCCTGAGCTGCAGCCTTCCCTCCTTCCCAAGGCAGGCAGAGGGAAGGAAAAGGGGCTCAGCTGGCCCGGGCCACTCTCCCGCAGGCAGCGGCCTCCGGAGACCCATCTGGGCCTGGCCCCAGCCGCCCAGGAGGGTGGTGGGGCCTGGACAGGGCCCCCTGCTGCCTATGATTTTACCTGTTGGACTGCCCGGAGCCGGTGGAGCCCAGCCAAGCCTTGGGCTGGTTCCCCCCTTGCCCCCGCAAAAAAGGGGAGGGGAGGGAATGGCAGGGCCCAGCTGGCTCAGGCCATTCTAACCAAATGATCTAAGCCAATGTTACCTGTTCGACTGCCCAGAAGGAAAAGGCTGTTCCTTAGGAGCCTTCAATATTTAACCCCTGAAAGTTCACACAAACGTATCTCTTTTTAATTAGTTTGTCAAGCTATAACTTCCTAAAAAAATCACTTCCTGGCCAAACTACCACATGTGCCCAGAATGAAGGACTGGCAGAGAGAAACTCACACTGTGCAAAATTTCTTGTTGTGGGAAGGAGACAATATTGAGCTCAGCACCTAGCAGAACCTGTTGATGAGGAGATGTACTGTACACTGTCAAAGCTGGCCTGAGCCCGAGTATTTGAGCCCCCAAGAGCAGGGGCATTTGTTCAGGGATCTGACACCTGCTTCAGTCTGTAGGCTCCTATCTCTTCAGATTTCCCTGGGACTCAGATGCCATTCCTGGGAAGTAGGGCCTTTCCAGCCCATGTACTCCTGGAAATTCACCCACTGCCATCCCAAAACACACAAGTAGTTTGGCCTGCTCTCAACTAGATTTAGTATGGGAATTATTCATCAGGGTCAGCCCCAGGATTTTTACTGCCTTCTTAAGGAGGAGGGCTGGTATTGTGAGCTTTCCAGAGACTCCTGTGAAGGCAAAGCAACTACCAGCTTATCATCAAGCTTCAGGTGTAAATTCCAGCCCTTGCTATCCTGTTTCCTTTCTGTGGTCACAAAAGAGACTAATTATATGTGATAGATTATTGAATTCATTTTGTAAATACACCAGGTAGTGACATAGATGCCTATTTAACTTTCTCAGTGAACTTCAAGAACCCGGATTTCCCTTCTTTGGAGCAAATTGGTTTCTATCAACAGAATAAAGTCTCTCGAAGCATCTCTGCTGTGTCTCTAATGATAACAACTCTGCTTTTACTGGATAGTAGACAAAGCAAAAGCACTCTACATCTGACGCTCTGACTGTTCAGAAAGGATATGAAGTAAACTGGTGATGATCACCTGGAGCTTTAGAAATTATCATTTGCAATGGAATGGTGGGGGATTTTATTTGGGTTTTTGTGTGTGTGGGTTTGACAACCAGTTCCTACAGTGTCTGAAAGAATTAATAGAAAATTAAATGACTCCAGAAATTTCACAAAACCTACTTCAAAAAGCAGTTTTATTTTTCTTCTTCCTAATTCCTAAATTTTCAAGGATTTTTCAGTTTGCCTTGTCTTAAACATTTTTTTCTTTTTTTCTTTTGGAAACCTTGGAGAATATGGAATTGAATTCCTATTTGTGTCACTATTAAAATATTTTCAATATAGCTTTCAGGGCACACCAGGAGCTCATCTTTATTAAGGGTCACATGTTGAGAGACACTGATTACCTGAAATTTATGCTAGGGATGGTCACCAGTGTGGAGTAATTATATGAGAACAGTTTTGGTCTGAAACAGTTTGTTTGATGTCTAAGAAATTAATGATATTTTTATAGGAATTTCAGAGTTTTATGACAACCTAACCCTAACATGTAGCTGATGTTACTATTGCTCCTGCTCTCAGTATATCTGTACTATTTCATCTGATTGCCATCCTTGTGGTATTTTAAGCACCTCTGCTTTAAATGGACCAAATGTGGTTTCAGAAGTATGACTAACGTGTGAGGAAGGGAGATCTTATTTTTCTTTGTAATGCATGGCATCAAAAAGAACATCTTGTGCATACAGTAAATATTCTGAAAGACTTCTACACACATTCAGCACTTTCTGGCCATGCTAAGGTAGTTCTATAGCACCAAGTTTAAAATTTGCAGTTTTTCTTTGGATCGATTCAAACGCAACTTTGGGAAGAGCCCAGTGGAGGGTTTCCTCCATCAGCAGACCACAGTTGGTGGTCATCAGAATAATTCTAACATGGCTATAAATACATTCAGGGAGAAAAACCTCTAGCCCATTCATGCTCTGTTTCAGAATCAGAGGCATTACAAGGAAGCTGAGGTTTGGCCCTTGGCACATTGTGGAGGCAGCAGCTTCTTACTCAACATCTGTGTTCTGTCTGTCACTTTTTCAGGAACTGAAAGCAGCGAGTCACATGCTGCCTACTCAAACCCAACTAAACTGCTGCCCCATTTGTAAGAAGTCATCTAGTTTTAATTAGCAGAACCTCTTGGCTGACTGTATTGATACAGTTGAAAGTCTCCTCTGGTTATGTGGAGTCGGGTTTTCTCAGGTTCCTGTGCTAGACTCCTTTTTTTTTCCCAAGTGCAAGAGTACAAGGCTTATTTATAAAGCAGCATTTGCCACAAGTTTCTTATCCAACCTCAGCTAGATAAGTTTAGGTTTTTAAGCAAATTGTATTTGGCATAGGTTTGCTGGAAGGCATCAGCTCAAATGTGATGTTTTATTTTAGAATGAAGCCAAGTAATTGCTCGGTATCTCAATGTTAAGAAACAGAGGGTGAAAGACCTTAATAAGAGTAAAGTGCAAAATTATGGTATAAGGTACTGGGTGCCAGCTTAAGTGATTGGAAAGAAATATAGAAAACCTTCTAGTTTTCCCAAGCAATGATGGACTAATTATCCTCCAGTTGCCAATAATTCAGGGTGAACGAAGGGATCCAAGCAGGAGTTGAAAATTGGAAGTAGTCCAGAGTGACGGAAGTGCACATCTGTAATGAGCCTCCCTGCCCTGAACTCTGACTGCTGTGGAGAAAAATTATTTTAGCTTCAGGTATTGTGTTCCCAACACAGTAGCAAAAGTAATGGATGTTGGGTAGCTTCTTAACTTCAGAATATCTCCAAGATCAAATTATTCACTTTAAATCATGGCGGTTACTCGTGAAAATGAACCCGGAGTTCTCAGAACTCAGTAGTTCAGACATAGATAATTTTGAACTGAAATGGGGATGCTCTGAACTGAGTTCTGACTGCAGTCCTCAGACTTTCCCTTCCACCTTGGCTTTATAACCTTTTCAGGCACAATTTTCCACCTGAAATTTTACTCCTGACCCTTTGCATCTTGCCTTTACTCATCACCACTCTATCAGCTCACTTCACCAATGTGAAGTTCTGCTTTTTTTTTTGAGTGAGTACTTCTAAAACTTGAGCAAAATCTATGTTTATAAAAAGACACAGAGTAGGGTTTTGACGGTGAAAAGGTGTATAAAGACTCTGGGAGAGCCAGGTTCCTGGTCAGACTGGTGGTAGATGTGTAATAACTGGGAGGTGCAGGCCATCCTTCATCCTCACCAGGCAATGAACTTGAGCCATACATCTGAACACTGAAATAGATTAGAAAGACTGGATAAGCATTTGAGTCCAAAAACTCAAATTGCATGACCTAAGTAGCATCATTAGATCTTCTGAGGGATCAAGCAACAAATTTTACAGGAAGCAGCAATGTCATGGGTTAATACTGTTTGATTTTTAGTTAAAAAGAAATATAGAATATTGCCCTGTCAGGATTTTGAAGTTGTTTGAGAAGGGACAGGCGCTTATTAAAGTCTACTTTAGATATTAGCATATTGTTTAACCACTGGGAAACAACTTTGTGAGTATACATATAAAGCTGAGTTTGTCCAAGCCAGCCCTTTTCCTTCCGGGCAGCTGAACAGGTAACATCTAAGCTGGCCGGGCCTGCCATTCCCCCTCCCCCGCCATCCTGGGGGGGGAGGGGGGGAAGCCAGCCCGAGGCCAGCTAAGTTATCAGTAAAAGAAATTCCATAAGACACCAAGAAAGATTCTGCCCCCAAAGCAATAAAAAATTATGTTTAAATAGTAAAACTGACTGAAAATCATAGTTTTCTCTCTCTATATTAGTTATAAGAAAGTGAACAGTTTGTAAGGAAAAGAAAAAAGTTTTAAAGTTTCAATTTTCTTTTTTTTTCTTTTTTTTTCTCTTCGTTCTTTTAGTGTGTATATTAATAAAATCTGTTTCCTTTTAAGTTAAGCCTGTTTTGCTTTTCTCCTCCTAATTCTATCTCACAGCAGTAAAGACACTCAAACCACTACAGTAAATTTAACAAACAGAATTCAGCAAACATAAAACCACTACAAGCACTGATTATCCCCCCCCCCAGCCTGTAAACATTACTGGCTGCATCAAACTCTGAAACATGAGTATTATCTCAGTCTTCCTATTAACATGAGCTATTTCAAGTTTTGCTTCAAAATTGTTTTCCTTATGATTCTTTCATGATAATTATGCTATTAACATTAATCTAATATTAATGCTGAAAATCCATACAAGTGAGTGAATTCCTCCAGTTAAACATACTGACAGTTTTATTTGGCTGCACTGTGTTTTATGAAAACTTTGCACACTTGATTAGAGGCAACAATAAATGAAAATTTCAGTAAAGAAAATTGATAGAAAATGCATTTTTTTGCAGAGCAGTACTCTTATTATCCTAGAATCACAAAATCATTTAGGTTGAAAAAGACCCTTAGGATCATCAAGTCCAACCATTAACCCAGCACTGCTAAGGCCACCACTAAACCATGTCCCCAGGTGCCACATCTAAATGCCTTTTAAATACCTCCAGGATTGGTGACTCCATCACTGCCCTGGGAAGCCTGTTCCAGTGCTTGACAACCTTTTCAGTGAAGAAATTTTTCTTAATATCTTATAAAAACCTCCCTTGAGCAGGAAGTTTGAAAATCTGTGTCTAGTTAAGTGGAAAGAGTGGTAGAGTTTTTGACTGGTGATTCAGCCATCCTCAACCATCTCCTTATCTTCAAAGTAATATGACGAACCTAACTTCTGGACCAGATTAAGATGCAAATTTTCATCCCTCAATTCATGAGTAACAGGGAGAAGGGAAGATTTGTTGGATGATTTATTATGGAGAGAAATCATGTATCATGTAATTTCAGTTAGGATGGGTGTATAAATTATTTATTTGAGGTATCATGTTTTAAGATTTACATAGACTATAATTTGAATAATGTAAAAAAATGGGGGAAACAAAATTTTGTCAAAAAGATTCACATAATACCAATGTATTTGTGGTGATTTTCTCCTAATAAACTTCTCCAGCTGTGAAGGCTTTTTGCTAAAATTGAGTTAACCTCAATAGTGTTCTATTCTGTTTGTATTCTGCATAACTTTCATGAAGAGTTGAGAGTGAGTGTGGGCTGACAGCTCCAAAGCAGCTCCAGCATGGGCAAAGATTTGTCTTGGTGCAGTAGCAAAATCCCCATGGCTTCCAGGGGAGTAGAATGGAAAATAAAGTGAGGGAGTTGATGACTGACATTTAAGTAAGTTATCTAGATACTTACCTTTTTCACTAGGAGGCTTTGGCTATGATCTTTTTTCTAAAGAAGCAGCTGAGAGATTTATTAACTGTTTGTTCAATGGAAATTGAGTGAGGTGAGCTGATAGCACCTGTGTTCACATGTATGTTCCTTAGTCAGGTCAGGTCACCCCCAGCAAGGTGCCTGTATTTGGGATGAGTTTAACATTTGGGTTGTTGCTTTAACTAGCAGTGATGCTGTTGTGCTGTTTAGAGTCTTCCTCTTTTCCCTGTGTGTGAAGCTTTGTGCTGCTTCACATAAAATAATGTGGCCTGATTTGAAGAGCTGACCCTAGTTCTTGGGTAAATATTTCTGTTGAGCAAAAAGGATTGATCTTGTCTTTTGTACCAATAGCCAACTTCTTGTAGCAAATTTAATTTAGGCTGTATGTAAGGATGTAGCAGGATCCAGGTCCTGCCTGTAGTAGCAAAGCAGATAACCTCATCCTTTATGTCCTGTGCAGCCTGTCTTCCTTGTTGTGAAGGATGCAGCACAAGCTGAATTCTGAATTTTGAAATGTCAAACTGAGTAATCTAAAGCATCATTTAAAACCTATGTGGGCATTTTTTCCCCATATATCGTTTTATATTTGTCAAGTTGAAACATTCAAATTTACCTTGTAAGTTTGTTGTAGTGAAAATGCAGTTTGGCTTCTAATCATAACAGCTAGGTGTTAGATAGAAGCAATATATTTTTCTTGCTTAAACATCCCCAAATAATTTCTGTTTTAGGTTATCTAAAAGTCTGTCCTGTGTTCCCAAGATGAAGGAGGAATTATTTGTTTCGTGGAAGAGGCACCAGTGGGAGAAATTGCCTTTCACCTGTGCTTTTGTGCTGTGATTGGGAAGTACCTCTTAGGAGACCTCTTTCAAGTTTCCATTTGTCCTTGGGGAGTTGTGGGGGTGTGGGATCACTTCTGGAAGGGGTTGTTGACTTGGGTTTGCAGCTGACTGGAAGGTTTGTCTTTCAGACAAATGCACTTCATTGTGCAAAGCCATTTGGATAGAAACAGGATGATTTTACATCATTCCAAGACAAGTTTGACAAGACAAGACACTTCATATACAAAACATCTAGGTTTTGTATATCAAAGTTTATCAAACTTCCACATGAACATTGCAGTTTTTTAATGTCAATAAGCATTACAGAATGAAATAATTTTATAATACTAAATTGTGAATGTTCAAAATACAGCTAAAATATGCATGTAGTAAGGATTCTGAAATGTATGATCTTGTGAGGGTGGAGTGCAGCTCTCTGTATATAGTACTGGATTTTGTAGGCTCAGAAATCCCAATGACATTGAATTGCCTAAGTCTTTTAAAAGCCGCAGCCATAAGCACCTCAATTTTTTTTTCTCCTTATTTTTTACATTTAAGTCAAGTAAGTCTTAGTGGAAACATGAAAAAATGGATCAAAGCTACAACACTAAGAAAGTAGTTCCCTCTACAGCCTCTCTCTAACAAAAATATAAGTCTTGAAACTTCAGTTCTGGATTGTGTCAGGATGGAAGTCTGAGCTCGTGATGTTTGTGACTGCCAGAGCAACTGTTAACTTGGATCTTCACACTAAGACCCAATTGTGACTTTCTTTGTGTGGGATAGTTACTGCAGCATTATGCATGGATTCCATGGATACTAGAATAGATACAGAGGCAGCAGCCAAAATTGACCTCTGCTTTGTCAAAAAAATTCAGAGGGGACATTTCTGTGGTTTTGAGTTATAAACATACAGGAGTTTGTTTCTTTTTTCTTACCAGGGTTGGAGGAAATATTAAATTGCAGGTTTATGTGCATTTGAGACTGAGTGCAACAAGAATCTAGGTAGACAGAGCACCTTCTGAGGAGCATTCCTTTATATTCTGCTGCACATGTTCCTCATTTTCTTTCCTTGTTTGATAATCTTTTGTCAGAGGTATTTGATCCTGGTTGTTCTTTGCAGCAGGGCTGTGCTTGCTGTGGATTCAAATCTCATCACTTTCCACTCTGTCTGGTCTGCCGTGGGTCGCAGAGGTGAGGAAAACACCGAGGAGTTGGGAGCATCCACTGGCAGACTCTGTGGCACCTCTGAGCTTGTCCCTGCTTGCCTGTTGGTGAAATGGGGTCTGGTTCTTGCCCAGGAAACAAATGAAGAGCCATTACACACCATCCATCTATTTTCACTAGGATTATAAATTTAAGTAGTTAAACTGCTGGCTGATGGTGATAATTTGTTAGTGTGGTAGTGTGAGAAACCAGCCTCTTAAATGAGACATTTTAATGTTTAAGGCAGTGAGAATTTTTCAGAACTGTTACATTTTTTGGTCCTGTGTTATTTGGGTTTTTCCACCTTATTTTTTAATTTAAGTCGGATATGTCTTTAAGGAAGGTAAAGTGAAGAACAAAAAAATGTCAAAGATGTTATGGGGATGCTAAGTAGCTTTGGAAAGAAGTTCTCAATGGGAGATTTGACAGTCTGTTTTGTCAGGTCAAGTGGCTGCATTCAGAGTCCTTTGTATTTCAGGAAAGAGCTGAGAGGTGATTAAAAATTACATAATAATTACATAATCTGGTTCGAAACTTGGTTTTCAGAGGTGACATTTCTACAAGAAATTTTTTTTTCTATTTCACTTCATGATGAAATTTCAAAATTAAGCTTTTTCCTGAAATTTCTATTTATAGATCATAGAAACCCAAAACATTTCTTTGTTGGCGGTGGTAATTTTTCCCTCTTTCCCTAATTTCAAACTGCTGCCCTGTCTCATTCCTGCTCAGCAGGAAAAAGGTGAACTGCTTAGAAAGAAGGCAGTGAAAATGAACCACTTTCTCTCGCAATTTGACAGCTCTTTTTTCGATTTCCTCCATTTAGGAAAATAGGCAAAGAGTATTAACAATCAATTATTAATCAATATTAAATAATCAAGTAGAATCTGAGTTTTCTGGCTTCCTGTTTTTGATACATTTGGCAGTGATTTGGGATTCCTTCAAAACACCCTCTGGGCGATAGTAGACAATGGAGGAATTTTAGTGATGGTTTCAGGCCAGTTAAAGTCTGCCTTTCCATGATGGCAAATGGTTCTGTAGTTTGTGTCAGCACCTCTAACATATCCTGATATCCAATCTGAACATTGAACAGCTTATCAGTGTTGCAA
>VYZR01094538.1:0-13956 GCA_013400675.1 Oxylabes madagascariensis
CTCTTGGTCCTTCCTGTATCCCAGTCTTTTCCATGGTCCTTTTGAATAATAATTTTACACTACCTATATTACCTCATTATTCTCTCAGTATTTCGAACGATTTTTTTTTTTTCCCAGAACCATTTTCTCATTTTCTCCTTCCCAATTTTATTTCATCTTCATGTCTCTCTCTGCTTCACACCTAATACTCTCTGTTTCTTGGAACACTACTGCAGGGATATCGGGTGTTGGGGTAACTCTAAGACACCTCAGTCATATGCCAGGATGCTGAACAGATGAACAAGGCAGAGCTTTGCGGCATGAATGTCGTGTTCATATGTGCTGTGCTCCTGCTCTGTGCAGAAAAGCCTTCAAAGCCCCTTTCTTGAGCAAGTTTTGCAGTCCTGGAAGAGGTCAGGGACAGAGGCAGCCAGTGGTGGAGAGCAGGGGAGAGGTCTTGGGCCTGGGAGCTGCTTTCCTCACTGAAAGGAAAGATTTCAGACCCAGCTTTGCGATATCATTGCACGTCCTTTCAGACCCAGCTTTGCCTGCTGAGAGGGGATCAGCTGGCAGCACCACAGCTCAATACATTTAATAATTTATTCTCCCTGGCAACTTTATCAGAAAGGGCTTTATTTTAAATTTGAAGCCTTCTGTTTGTAATACAGTCTGACAAGTTAAGAATGATGGTGACATTTCTATCAAATAGTGCTGACAGTTCATGTGAGCAGTTAACCGTCCATCTCATTGATAATAATTTAGCAAATCATTCAATAACGTATTAACATCATCCCTTCACACTTATTTGTGTCCTTACCATTCCCATCCCTCTGCAACATGGTGTAACTAGAACTGCATTACTTGACATCACTTATTCTCTATATTTAATATGCTTTGGATCTTTGTGCAGCCTACCAGCAGAGCAAAACTGTTTTCTAAGCTTAGAAAAGTAATTATAAAGTCCTTCCAGTGTCTGGGATTGCACTTTATTTTTTCTTTCTAGCTTTCACCTAAGGAGTTTCTCTGTTTTAAACAGAAAGAGGCAATGAAAGCCTTTGTCCTTGTTTGGGACACTCAGAAGGCTCAGAGTTACCGTGGTGGGGACACAGAGCAAACAAGCACAGTGCTTACAGGGTATATAAAGATTAATGCTCCAGGGTCGGAGCTGACATCTGAGTAATAGGATTTGGAGGAAACTTTCCCTGTTGGCAGCTGATTCTGTGGCTGTCACCTTCAGGACTTCTTGCGCTCTCTTTTGCAACATCTGGTGTGAGCCAGGGACAGAAGTGGGAGCTTGGCACTGGAAAGGCCCAGCTGCAAGCCACACTTTGAATCTCTCTGCTCGCCCTGGCATCACTCTGGCCTTGGAAAACAATTCTGGCCTTGTAAAACAGTTCTGCCCCTTGAGCATTTCTTCTTGAGCATGTTGTCCCACAGCGACCTGCCCTGGTTGATACAACTGCCTGGTTCTTTCCACCCTTCTTTCTGGGCTTTCTGGGGTACTCAGGGCATTGTAAAGTGAGAGCCAGAGGAATATTTAGATTTACTTAACACCTCATGTGTGCCACAGGCCTTTGCCCTAAAGCCATGTGTCACTCCAGGCCAAAGGGTCATTTCAGAGGCTTTGCCTCACAGCCATCATGAATGAATTTCATAAAAGCCTGGGCCTTTATCTACACTTTATAAAGTTCAGGCCAGGAATCATGCTTTTACTTTGCAGTCCGGAAAGCAGCATGGACACACTATTTTTTCTGATTGAAAATAAAAAAGATGGTTAATTCTTCACATATTTTTTTTTCTTCACAAACTAGAGACTGAGGACATTTTGTGAAACCAGTTTCCAAGCACTCCAGTAGTTATTATTAGCAAATGTTTTTTGCTGCAAGCTGCAAAAGTAGTTAGTCCAAGACCAGAAAGGAGCTTTGACAGGAGAAAAAAACATTATATATTATATGATGAAAGGAACAAATCTTTCATTATTTTCACAAAATATAATCTCTGCAGGGCCTGGTGTTTTCAAAACACTGGTGCAGGTTGCTTGAATAGCCAGGTGAGAGTTAACTTTTTCTCCCCCACACGCTTATATTAAAATATTTTTCCCTATATTTGTATTTACATGACATCCAAACTAATCTAAGATGATAGACAGGAATTTCTAATACCCTTAGCATATTAGTAATGCCTCTCAGCCCTATCTCCCTGAATTGTGTTTTCTATTTTCCCTTAAGAATTTTTTGAACTTAAAAAAAAAAAAAGATTTCTCATGTGATAACTGGACAGTAAAGATAAAATATGTTCCCATATTCCCTTATTGGATGCTGAAGAGAGATTTAGCCTGCAGAGACAAGATCAGTGCTGTCCAAGAGAAACAGACACTGGGATTGGGGCACTCACAATCAGGACACATCACCAAGGGCTTGGATTAAAATAAATATGTAAAAATAATAAATATTCAGGGGGCTTCTGGCTGAGGACTCTCAAAACACTGATGAGTTATTGGCTAGCAGTGAAAGGAATATTCTAGGATCATCAAGACACACTTCAATGTAAGGAAGACAAAAAACATGCATTCAAGGAAAATATAGTCCATACTTCAGTTATTGCTACCAATTTTTTTAACATTCAGGTTATTAAAAATTCAAAGAGGCAAACGAAAACATAGTGGATTTTCTCTTCACCTTTAACAAAGGTTGAACACCTTTTTTTTGTACCCTAAGGAAGAGTTGATCCATCTGAAGACATCTCTCCCACCATAAACGTGCTGTAATTATCTGGGGGATACTTTTAATCTCTACACACTTTTCTGGGCCCAGTGGAGGAGTAGCTGTGCGTGATGTCATGGCCTGTATTGCTCAGTATGTCAGATGGAATGATCTAATGGTCCCTGCTGCACTCCAAATTTATGGATAGGGACAGTTTAATGAATTTTGGTCAAGAGAAAGCTTTTCTCTGAGTCTTAAATTAATCTCCCACAGAGGAAACAAATAAACATGGGGGAACAGAAACCCCAGCAGAGTTAGGCATCCCCAAATGGTTGATTTATTTTGACAAATGCATTTCAGTGCTAATTATGGATTCTTCAAACAGCACTGACAATGTCCCTGGGGACAATTTGTAAAAATTAGGGTATCTCATTGTTACAGGAGTTTACTTTGATTCCTGCTGTTGTTAAATTTTGGCTTAGTAGCAAGGATGAGAAAGCCAGCTTCTGTGTGGGCCAAAGTGAAATGATATTTTTTGGTTTTATGGTCTGAGGTCTACTGCAAAGACCATAAAACTGAGGGATGGCACTGGAGTGACTGCAAAGGGCTATTGTGGTTTGGGGCTCAGCATCTTCCTCTTCCAGGGAACATCACTGCTTTCCTCAAGTGCTTTTTTTTCCTTTCTTTTGTAACCAAAATAGCCATGAAAATTGATTGCATCCTGCCATGGCCCAGCCTCTTTATCCTTCAGGGTGTCTTTTTTGATGTTAGGTCTTTGATTTTGAGTGATCCGTGTTGGTCTGTCAGAAAGGGGCTGCTTCTGCTGACTGTCACAGTATTGAAACTCAGTCAAGGGCAGGACATGAAGCAAAACTGTAGGGTTGTGACACACACTGAAAGAAATCCTGCTGAGTTTGAGCGAGAGCAAGTGACAATTGTTTGCCCCTTGGGTGGTCAGCTTTTCATCTCACAGCTTTTCAAAAATATCAAGTACTAATAAATGTTGTCTGCTCAGTCTTAGCTGGTGTTTTAAATCATATTATAAACAGACACTATTCTTAGCTGATCAGATTAAATTGTTTGGGATGTGCTATTTTTTCCATATACAAAATCTCACTGCATTCTTTAAATATTTTGTGTTAAATTAAGAGAGTAATAAAATTTCTGGAGTGAAGCTCTCCTTATAGTCAGCTCCTTTATACTGTCAACATCCACGTGAAAAATGGAATACAAGACTGAATGTGCTCCATGAAATATTAAATTTAACCTAATTTTAAAGGTGTGAATATCCTTCAGTTTATATAAGCATTAAGTATGGCGTTATCAGTCATGGGTGTTTTCCTTAAGGGACAATAATCTGTTCAAATACCAATTCAATACTCTGGTCAAAGCTAAAAAGCGGCAGGCAATGAGTCATATTCAGTCATATCAATTACTAGAAGGAAGGCACAAAACCAGAGAAATAAGAAGTTCAGAAGACTGAAATAAAGATTTCTTGACCATGTACTGAATGGTAAGTGGAACAGTCTTCAAAACAGAGGTGGCAGAGGCTTTAGAGATGGAGATATTTAATCTGGAATCGTGCACAAGACATGTACAAGCACAATAATTTAGTATGGAAACATGTAATCAATCATATCTTTGTCATTTCAGATGTCAACATCTGAGTACTCACTCACTGAGAGGCTCTTAGTGGTGTCCACAAAACAGAAATATCATTTTAAGTAGGTAACCACACCTTGCACAGTGTTTGCAATCCACTGCAGATCACTCAGCCAGCAAGTGGTGATAACCCCTTATGTCTTTCCAAACCCATGCATCTGTGTATATCAACACATTCTTTCCAATTCCACTTCAAGCAAAGAACTATTAATTCATCAGTAAAATCCTTCAACCTAAGTTCTCCTTGGGCACATTATCAAATCAAAGGAGAAAAGCTTGTTTAACTTGATATCTATATATATATGTACACACACATTTATATCTATAAAGAAGTGTCTGCACTTCCAGATTTGACAGTGGGGATTCTCCAAGTTATTTTTACTTTGGTTTTCCAGCCAAAAGATTCCATTATATATATGTAATGAATCCTCATTCTCAGAGACTCCATCATACTTTAGAGAGAAAAAATCCTCACTAAGATAGACTTCTCTCCCATCCCGGGCCTCAGCTAACCACACTGACATCTGAGCAAAGCTTCCAGCTCCATCTCTTCTGGCAGACATTAAGGAAGGTCCAACACAGCAGAAGATGCATTATTTTGTTTGGGAGAGCAGGGTCTGAAGTGGGAATTTTCATCCTTATTAGGTCAACCTAGCAGTGATTAATGTGACATGATGTCACAGGAGAAGTGCTGGGTTTGAGACCAGTTTTTGTTTGTAACTCTTCGCAATGTGTTGGCTTAGATTTCTGTCAAGTGTCTCAGTGAGTTTCTCATGGTCACTTTCCATTTGGAAATTTTCAACTTGACTTACATTTGCATGCAGTGGTGGAGAAAGGCTGGGAACTCTTATCCCCATTAGAACTTCCAGGCACTTCATATGGCTACTTTGGGAATGTCATTTGGGATATGACACTGGGGGAATAAACTGCAGAGGGAAAATGTGCACATGTACAAATGTGTATGTGCAAATACGCATCCAAAGTTTGCTGATGTTTTGTTCCTGTTGTGAAAAGGGGAGGGGTTTTCTTAGCAGCAACAGATTCCAGACCTCCCTTTGAAAAACCTGCCCACAATAATTTGGTGCCTGAAATCATCAAGAGGCTGTGGCATTTCAGCTTGGTAAAATTGCCACAAATACAGACTCATCAGCACCATGCATACAGAAGAGGGCAAAAATACCTTTCAAGGGGTGAAATGTTCATTAGCAAAGACACAGAGAGCTTGCCGAATGGTTTCACTCAGAGATGTGAGCTTTTAAAGGGTAGCACGTACCCACAGTGCCCATTTGTGTCCCTGGGGAGCTCCCCAGCCATGGATGATGCCGCGTGGGAGCTGCACATGCCCTGCAGGACATGGAATTTGGTCATGGAAATCAGCAGCGAGCAGAGAACTACGTGCAGCCCCTTCAGGCAGGCAGGGACTCACTCCCAGCTGGGTCACACGCCGTGGCCATGCGAACTCCCAGCAGCAGCAGCGAGCACCAGCCCTGGATCCTCTTGCTCTCCAAAGCACATGTGCCTGATGTGCCCCCAGGGAAGGCTCGCTAGGAGCTGCCAGAGCACAGTTCAAGGGGCTGTCAGAGGCAAACCAGATTCCTGCTTCCATTCCTTGGCTTTTGCTTTTCGTCCTGCTAAGCAACTGATTATGGCATGTGAGGGTCTTGCACACACTCTGAGCATTAACAACATGGATTCTCTTTGGTGAACAGAGGAGAGTGAACGCTGAAACAATTTGGCTGAGCCACTCCAGTGAACCAGTTCAACGAAGGGCTGCTGGGTAAAAGGAAGAATAAAACCCAGGAATGATAGGACAAGCCATCTCCGGCACACATGGAGTATTGTAATGAGACAAAGACCAGGCAAGGTGAAAAACAGGGATATCAGAGACAGCAGACTTGAAGGAATTTGTCATCCAAGGGAGGAGAAGACAGCTCCTCTAGGGAACCAGATTAATGTGGGAATGCTCTGAAGAAGTCAAGGGATGGATGGTTTTTAAGGAAAGCAGAAGTGAATGTCAGCTGGTCAGGGATTTAAAAACATTTCTTAGTAGATGTACTATTCTTTCTGGGGAAGCAAATGTGGTTTTGGTTTCTTTTGGATCAAAGGTGTCTGAAGGGGAGATCTGCAAGTGCTGGATTCCAGTTGTTATTTTGGGAATCACTTGCTAAGACATAGGTACCTAATAAATTGTGAATTGTAGAGTACTTTCTGCTAATACAGATAAATATAACAAAATTAAAACACTGGGCATGCTGTTACCCACTGAGATATAAAGTGTTCAAGGCCACGCTGGACGGGAATCTCAGCAACCTGGTCTAGTGGAAGGTGTCCCTGCCCATGGCAGGGGGATGGAACTGGATGAGCTTTGAGGTCCCTTCCAACCCAAAGCATTCTATGATTCTGTAAAACACCTGAGCACCTCTGAAATCCTAAACAGTTCAGCAACCCTTGTCACTTGTGTGAAGCCCCCTCCAAATTAGGAGAATTCTTAAGGATCCTATAGTTAAATATCTACTGAAAGAGTCCAGGCAGGAAGAGGATTCAAAGGCAAAAGTGGCAGGATCTCCAGAGCATAATCTGTCTAGCAGGGGAGTTTTCCTAACCCTGAAGCAGTCCTTCCCAAGCAGTGTGGGTGTGTGCCTTCCAGCCCCAGGGAGCTCTTTAACCCTAAACTTCCATACAACCACGAATATCTTTGTTTAGACATTTCAGTGCAACCTCTGATGGAAATGGGAACAGCACTAAGGTTCTAGCTGCCCTTTCCGTATGGCAGCAGGCTACTTTTGTTCCGTAGGTTTTCTGGTTAAAAATAAAAGGAGAGGAAGATTATGTAGCAACAGAACCTCACTTAATAATGAAAAAAGATACATCAGTAATCCAGTAAGAAAATAAGATTTGGTGTTCCCTAATATAATATGTCGTGGTTCAGTACTGGTTTTGAAAGAATTGTCTCCTTTTGGAGACAGACCTCCAAACACTGCAGGGTAGATTGGTGCTGTTTGAAACACCAGATGCGAACACTGTACAATGAAAATAAATTTAAGTAGACTGTTTGGATCACTTGTGTGCAATTATTAGATCTGTCCTGCTCGTGAGCCTGCAGAGTGCCTTCCAATTGCTGTGAATGTGAGCAGCTCCTATCTGAAAACACTATCAGGTGCAAAGAAGAGGTTCAGGTTAGCTAAAATTTGTGATTTGTTCTGACATAATCTGAGCATAATCTGAATCTGGTGTTCTGTGGAGGATTTCAAGTTTTCCAGATGCAACCTCATATTTTACAACTTTTATTCACGCTAACACTCCTGTATTTCTAGAAGACAGAACAAATAACTGTTTTAATTTTATAAACAGGGTTGATTTCTGGCTCAAAAATGTAAGAAGTACACCCTAGTTTGCATTCAAGTATGTTGGTCCCCAAATTTGCAGTGGGAAAATGTACGAGAGCAGGGATGGGCAATGGCCCACCACTGAACAGCGATCTCCTGAGCTTGCTGTGCTACCTGCCACCAAAACATGGCCAAAGTAACGCAGCCCAGCTCAGCCTGGCTCAGGAAAGCTTTGGGAGAACAAGCCCCTGCATGTCCACTGTCATAAACCACTTTAGCCTTAAGCCTTACAATTACATAATTACATGTACTACTTGTAGCCAGGGAAAGAAAAATGACCTATCTCATCTGAGCAAAGGTCCAGTAGTCACTTGAGAAACAAAATGTCAAGCAAGAAGAATCTCCAGGGTACTGAGCATTCCCAGAGGAAGCGAGAGACACGTTTCTTCTCAGGAGATTTTCCCACCGTTGGAAAGCCAGGCCGTCACGCAGTTTACATAACAACAACAAAAAAAGAACAGATCCCACCAGTAACAGATCAATTGTGCTGGTTTGGCGTGTGATTGTTTTGGTTTGGGTTTTTCCTAGTTCACAAACCTGAAATTAAATATCCACAAACAGTATTTTATATCTTTTTCCTGGTGGTACGGCTTTCCCTTTGCCATTTGAAACAGAAAAGCCGGACTGCAATACAAAATCTACTGGTATCAAAACCAGACCACAATGCACATATCCCCTTCTGACATACATTGCTGTGCTATATGAGAGGAGTTAGAAAACATGATAAGGATGTCATAACTTAATTTACGGGAATTGGTTTTCTACTGAATTCTCCCATGGAACACTTCCCAGAGTACAGGAAAAGGAGGCTCTGTCTAGTCTCTCATGCATCAGTCAAAACTGGATTCCTCGCAAAAATGGAGAAACACCTAAATACCCAAAATACATGTCCTACTTTGATATAACCTTTCTTTACAAAGTGCTAAACCCCAGCATACTAAGGGAGAAGGATGATACTTTGATTATTTTTCTGCATAATAAAATGAAGTTCTTGAAAATTACCTTTCTTTCCTCATTACCTTTCTGATAGACTACAGGGTAGGATGAAATTACAGCCATAGGAATGTATTCTCATTATTGATCAAGCCTGGAGGCTGTTTATCAGACTGGCTTCACCAGAAACCAAAGTCTAGAAATCCCCAGGCATCCATTCCCTTCCACATAGTAGAACATTTTGGGAGAGTGGAAAATCAGAATAAGCGTTCTTTACCCTGTGTGTATCTTCACAAAAACATGTGTATACGTAGCTCAAGAAACAACTTCAGAAGTGAAGATTAATAGATGTCCTACATAAGTCTTGTGTGTTGTTCTTCTGACGTCTCCAATGGATTTCTTCCGAAAGCCTTTAAAAGATGGATCCTGATCTCTTCTGCACTGCTGCCCAGTTGGAAGAGGATGCAGAGCAGATGAAGGCTTGTGTAAGAAATACATATTCTCTCTGGTAGAACAGTGTTAAGAAATAAGCCCTGGGCGCAGTATCATCCTTCAGTGATAAGCAGCTATTGGATCACACTTGGTGCAGAGGAGAAGCCATATGGCAGCATATTTCTTGCTGTACTCCTCAGTAAAGAAGGGCCAATCATTCATCATATATTTTGGCAATCCGTGCTCTGCATTTCCCAGCAAACATATTTTTCCATAATTTAACCATGTCCTACATCAGTGATCATTTCTCTTAGTGACAGATATGTGACAGAACTCCAGTGGAACTTGCTTGCCTTCCTTATACTTTTGTCCCTCTTTTGGCTGAGACAGACAGAGCTGATCAGGGACAAATAGAGAGATTCAATATATACAACCATAATTTCATTTGATGAAGAGAAAAATGAAGGGTGGGTGGATGACCAGAGTTCCCTGACTATTAAAGGGTAGTTGGGAGCATTGCATTCTTCAGTATCACTGGCCTGTCACCTTGGGGAGTTCATTTCCACATAAATCAAATGTTAACCAGACAGGGAAAAACTGTTCTCACTGTTACAAAGGAGGCAGCTGGCCAGCTTAAAAGGACAAAATCTCTATTCCTCTGGGACATATGGAAATGGTCATTACAAGACAATATTTATTTATAAACACACTTGGCCCCATCAATTGGGCTTGAATATATAGAGGAAGGGAGCTTATTAGTAAGATAAAGCTTTCCCATGACCTATAGAGGACACGGCATGGGGACCACAGATGTTCTGTATTAAAAAAGCTGGAAAATTTATGTCAATGGCCATGAAAAACTCAGTTGGAAAATAAGTAAATAAATAAATAAGGAGGTCACCAGCAAAGACAAGGTTAAGGACACTGGAAAATGGATCTTCCAGGATACTTAACCTTTATTTATTTAATTAAGCGGAACAGAGCCTGACCTCAGCTGCGTGTCTCTCCTGAGCAGCTCTGCTGAAGTTAGCCAGATTAGTCTGGATTTGCACCACCAGGGCTGAGGAGATGGCTGGTCTGTCACACAGGCAAACAACCCCATGGCAATGGGGTTCACTCAATTAGTGCCAGTAATGACTCAGGGAAGGACTGTACTTTGGAAGTATGTGCCACTTTCTGATGCAGGTATGGAAAAATCTCTGTCCCTGTCAGATGAAGGACCCAGCTTCAGCTGTATAACCTAAATCATGGAGCTTCACAGCACAGAATTTGTAGCCTATTTTGAGATGGAAAGCCAGAAAAATTACAAAGAAGCATTGCAAGACCCAATTCAGTTTTTATTTACCAAGGACTTCAGATCATGGAGTTGGAGAATATTCTGAGTTCGAAGGGACCCACAAGCATCATTGAGTCCATCTCTTCAGTACACGGTCCATACATGTGGGATCAAACCCACAAGTTTGGTGTTATTAGCACCAGGCTCTGACCAGCTGAGCTGACCTAACCTAATGCAAGCTGGGCTGTCTAAGCCCACGGATCCTCTCTGCTCTCAGCAGCTCTGAGTGTGCCCCCAGCCAAATGCAAACAGTTCCCCATCCTAGCTGGCCTGAAGCCTTGAATCCAAGGGTTTGTGTACCTGCTCACTCTGTGGGAGCTGGGGAGCACGGGTGATGTTGTTTGCACAGCTGTGGGCTCGCTGAGCACCTGCAGCCTGGCTCACAGCCCCTGCCTGCACCTCAGCTGCTGCTCCCTCCAGCAGACATGAATGGAGCATCACAGCAGCATCTCCTCACTCATCTGCATGGCCAGGGGCTTTTCTGTCACACACCAGCTCCTTGGGTCCCCCCATCTGCCAGAGGGATGCCTTCGCTCAGAGCCTTCTGAGAGACATCCAGCAAGGAGTATGATTTTTCCAACCATTCAAGTGGATGTCTTGTGTTCAGGTGTGCCAGGACACTCACTGACACAGCAGGAACTGGGAAAAAAAAAATCCCTGTTTCTTCTTCTTTCCAAAAGTAGTCCTGTTAATGGTTTAGAAAGAGGAGTGAGGCCACAGAACACTGGCTGGGGATGAGACCCCTTCCCTTCAGTTTCCCAATGAAAATGCTAGAGCTGTCAGAGCACCACAGGTGTATGAGGGACTGACTGACCATCATCAGTGAAGCCCAAGTTCTTCTACACCCTGACGGTGCTGCAGCAGGTTTCTGGCTGTCCCTGACATCAGAAGGCCAGGCAGGTATTCACACAAGCACAAAAACATGGGTGCACCTCCACTCTCAGTTTGCCTCACCTTCTATTCTTCCCTAAGCAGCTGATCTCGCAGATGACCTTTCAGCTCACTCTGTTCCAGAGCTACCCAGCTTTCTCCCAGGCATGGAGAAGGCAGGATATCCTCTGGATATCCCAGAAATATGGGTTCAGGCTGACATAGTCCTATTTTCCCAGGACACACTGGCTTAGACCTTCCCAGCAGGTGGAATTCCTGAGCCAGGGGCAGTCACCCTGCAGCTGGTGAGGCCATGGAGGAGCAAGGGACTATGACTATGCCAAAACTGGAGCACATAATAAACATTTGAAATTACTGCTAAAACCCCAAACAAACCACACTGCAATTCAACATTATCTAGTATTGTTTCCCATGGTAGGATAGATATAATATGTCAGTCTGATTACTGCAGGCTAGGTTTACAATTACTGAAGATTTTTTTTTTTCCTTTGAGCTTGGTATTGTTTATACTGAGAGAAAAAAAATCTTACAGTGTTGTTTTACAGAGTCATTTTCCTTACATTTGTTTGGTTTCAACTTTTATAGGGGAGGGTTTTTTGGAGTAGTAGGAAGGAACAAAACATTTGAAGCACATATAACCCTCTCTGGTTTATGAAAATGCAAGAATTTCCCACTACTTTTCAATGCTGAGGTGAAAATTTTCATCTGGAGTGTAATAATTACTGCAACATGGATTTAGTTGGATATGTTCAATTCAGTCTTTGATCCAGTGAAACTTCATGGGGACTTCTGCAATTGGAAGTAAAACAGGATCCATGATAATTTTTTCTTTGCAATAAGAGAAAGAAATCAATCTATCATCACTTTTATAGATCATTAACAGAATTTTTAAACAGTGTTGGCCCCCGTATGAATTCCTGGCGCACTCCACTGGTGACTGGATTTCATGTCACAGATGACAAGTGTTTGATCCTGAAGGTCAGCCAGTTTTCAGGTCACCTCACTGCCCACCTATCTAAGCTCCACTTTGCCAGTTTGTCTGTGAGGTTATGAGCTTGGTCAGGCATGATTTGTACATCTGTGCCTGACTATTCCTAGTCACCTTCTTGTCCTTTATATGTTTGGAAATAATTTTCAGGATTAGTTGCTCCATCACCTTCTCGGGGATTAAGGTGAGGCTGCCTGGCCTTCAGTTCCCCAGAAAGGCCTTCTTGTTCTTCCCGAAGATAAAGGTGACATTTGCTTCTTCCAATCAGGAGGAATCTGCAGATTGTCACAACTTTTCAAAAATAATTGAGAGTGGCCTCACAATGACATTGGTCAACCCTTGTGGGAGCAACCCATCAGGACCTATGGGCTTGTATATGTCCAGTTTGTTCGACATTTATTCACTTGTTTTAATAATATTTGGACTCATTTCTCTACTTCTAGAAAGAGTGGTGCTGAACTTGTCATCTCACAGTCTGCACGTTTTTAAGTCCAGGCATCATCCCATTACCAGAGTCAGAGACTTCTCCCACACTGCAGTTTTACTCTCAGCTTCATCCCTCAAGGTAATCTAGTTTATAAAACATAAAGAAGAGGAGATTAAATAATTTCAATGTTGTTCTCTGTAATGAGAGCCCAGAGCCACATTTGTGCACATTATTTACTCTGGCTCCTCTTGAAACAAGCAGCAATGTTTCCAAACCAGTGCTGTGTTTTGGGGCTAACCTCTCCAGTTCTCACAGAGGCTATCCTGGGTGGAATTAGAAACACTGATTCATCCCAATTATCTGTGCTCAGAGCCATTCCCCATCTTCCCATGCAAGATTGTGAGTAACCCACAAAGGGAAAAATACTATCACAATGCAACCTTCCTTTCTAAATCCTTTGCTGTCCCTGGATACCACAGGAGCCCATTTCAACCACGGTAGGGACAAAGACATTTATTTTGATTTATGCTTTCCTATCTGCTCTGCCTTAGCCACAAGAAACTGATCTCCAAGCAGACGCATCATCTCTGCATATCTCTGCTCCCCAACCAGACAGTGACCCATTGCAGAAGTCAAACTGAGATCAAATGTTACTCTCTGGTTCACGCATGCAAAAAAACCCAACTTTGAATCACAAGAGGAACTAAAGGGAAAAGATGTCCATCCTGCACACTGCTGTGCTCACAGTGAGTACGGTTGGCTCCTTTCCCACACATCATGGCTGTTTATTTGTTTTTTGATTAAGCTAACGTGCACTTCAACAGCTGCATCCCTGAGAGTTTTAAAACTTATCTAGGAGCAGGCTAACCCATCCGCAGGAAAATAGGACTGGTAGAAAGAAAAATTGTAAGTCATGACAGATGCTGAAGCTTGTTTTTCTCCTAGTGTGGTGAGGTAAATTCATGTGCAGAAAATTCACAAAACACACAACTACAACATCAAGTGTATCTGCCCAGAAAAGTTGTGGATTTGTCATCCCTGGGAGTGTTCAAGGCCAGGCTGGGTGGAGCTCTGAGTAACCTGGGATAGTGGAAGGTGTCCCTGCCCCTGTCAGGGGGGTTGGAATAAGATGATTTGTAAAATCCCTTCCAATCCAAATCAATCTCTGATCCTATGATTCTATGAAGTGTTAATCTGTTGGGGGTTTTAAAATAATTTTT